>JARACY010000012.1:0-223373 GCA_029255725.1 Scrobipalpa atriplicella
CCGCCCGACCACATCTCAACTTTTAGATACATTTATTCAGAAATCCTCATAAAATAAGCTTGATCATTTGCGACCGAAAACGATATTTGTATCTGTCAAAGGCAGAAATCATCGATTGCAATGATCGTTCTGTCAGTGCAGTGCTGTCTTGTCCCATTCCCACATTAACCTGTAGCCTGTAGATTTCCTGTGCTAGTAACCGATAGGTATTGGCTTAGGGAACGGTGGCGCGGGGAGCCGGGCGCCAGCGTCCCGCCCGGGTTCGCGCGCAGTGTTGCCAACACCCTTCATCTAGTTCCCCCAAATATGTGGCCTAATTCCCTACATAATATTCCCCAAACCAGCTAAGGGATCTGAGGGTTTCAGTATATTGTAATTTAGGCGATGGGCTGACAACCTGTCACTACAGCAACATACAGATCTATCTTCTTAAACAATCCTCAAAACTTGTCAGACGTGGCGGAACGACCTTTGTTTGGGTCGTTGACGCTCTGCCTTCCCCATTAGGGACAAAGGCGTTACTATATGTATGTATGTATAATATTCCCCACACATTTTCTGTAAGAAAATATTTCAACTTAATACATTGGTTTAATTTAAAAATCTTAAATAGTAACTTATTGTGTTGCCATTTCATACTGAACTAAAAACCTATCGATCAAATGACATAAAAAATTGAAGAGAAATGGATAATAAGTACTTAATGAAGAGCAGTTATCAGTTATATTTCAGGACGTGAATTCGAAATTCCTTGATTCCCCGCATCCTTCCCGTGTTAAAAAAATCCTTAATCAGTTTGAAATTCCCCGCATTTTGGGGGATCCCCACACTTTGGCAACCCTGAACGCGCGTCAGGAGCGGGGGCGGGCTCGCGTCCCGGCTCCCGGAGCGAGGGTATTTAACCGGGCGCCGCCGAACCACCCCCTTAGTGCACTCTGCGTCGACCTAGCACATACAAGTCTCCTATCACTGTCGGTCCTCCCCATTAGTCCTTCACTCAACATTTTATCCTGTTGCAGAGTGTACTGTAATTATTTTCTTCAACACGTATTTAACTATATCATTTAGAGATCGTATGTAAAATATTTCTTTATCAGTCAGTGCCCGTCAACTGCTTCTGTTCTGATGTAAGTTGAAATAAAATTTCGTGGTCCTGAAACTTTTTGTTGCCTTCTTTATAAGTTTTCTTTGTTTTCTTTGTTTTCTTTGTATGGATATTTGAATGTGCATTGTTGTGCTTTTTAGTATTTCTTTGTTACTATACCTGTTGGTAATGTTATGTAATAGGTACATTTTGTGTACCATTTCATAGTTAGAAATATTTTTGAACACTCTTTATAACGGTTTACCCATTATGATATGGCATGGCACTGTGTTATATCACTTAACTGATCATTCCTTATAGCGGAAGTCCTAAGTTTAAACATTAGATTAAAAAAATATTCCGGGCCAAATAAAAGTTATAAAACAATTATATTTTACCTATATAATTCCGTTTATTGATTAATCATTACGTTTTTATGCTGGCTTTGATCTCAATTAAAAATTCAGCTTTTTCAGCAATTCAAATTCAGTTAATTTATTGAAAAGTTTGATTATTGTGGTGTGTCGGTAGTTCATCTGGTATAAAATGAAACAAGCATTAAAATAGTGATTTAACTTCATGGTCGCCTTGTTAGCGCCACGCGATGACTCTGGACCAACAAGTATGTATATATAATACGTTGATGATCAGTAGTCGTTAAACTAAATACTATTTACTGAAGTAAAAAAGGAAATTTATACTTTTGCAATCTGGTTACAAATCTAGACTAGTCTTAAGATGGCCACAGAGCAGAGGTGGCGTCACTGCGTAATAAATTATCTTTGCATTGCGAAATTGCTATTATGGTGGCGCCAACTCTGCTCTGTATACCTCGTAAACTGTTAGATCTGTAAGAGATGCCATTCCTAAGGTAAACAAAAATAATAGGTAGGTAGGTACACACTTTATCACAGCAGTCACAGAACTCAGTTTACAAGGTATAAATAAAGGGTGCTCTTCGGCCACTAACTAGGTATATTTTTTACACAAACAAAATTGAGTACTATGTTTAAAAAAAAAAAACTTATTAGATCGACGCGTTGTTTCCAAGGGTGTGGAAAATTAAAACATATTGTCTGATCGAGGTGGTCACTTTGTATGGGGAAGTAAATATTATTCCTGGTGAAACTTGTTCAGTTCCTTATCAGTTTGCGGGAAGCTGTCCCTTACACCCGGTATTTCCAATCGACTATTTTAATCAGCCGAGATCCCTCTCATGGCGAAGTCCATGTTACCAGATTAACTAAGTGTCATTCTCAATTCTACATAGTAAATACTTGGTCTATTTTAATTGAACCCGGCAAATAAAACCAACGTATTTTGCAGCCAATAAATTGCTTTTTAGGGTTCCGTAGTCAACTTAAGAACAAGTCTGGCTATCCAAAGAGGTAATGCTGCCAGTCTGCTGGGCACCATGTCTCGCGGGGATGCACTAGATGAAATTTATAATTTATAATTTTGTTTTGACTGTGTTTGATTCATTTTCTATTGTATTTGACATAAATAAAGGACTTAGGAACCCTTATCATTTTGTCATGTCTGTCCGTCTGTGAAACCTCAGTTTTTCACCTATTGACATGAAATTTGGTATGAAGATAGTAGATTATAATGACGCACATCTAGAAATGTAAAAAAATAATTTAACAATATTATTTTTGGACCCCCCATACAAGTGAAAGGGTTTTTTTTTTGTAGTATATTGAGTGGGGTATCGTTAGACAGGTCTTTTAAAATTAAATGGAAGTTTCTTTGAATAAAAGTCTCTAAAAATTTCAGTCTCGAGATATTTGCATTCAAAGTTGCAGTATTTGTCACAAATTTGATCCAGTTATATCTTCAAAACTATAAATGCAAAAATTGTGAGAAAAATATGGAATATAGTCCTTAAGTTGTAGTTGCAATGAAAACTATAACGAAAGTGAAGCATTTATAGTTTACGAAATATTTAGGAAAAACCGTTTCCCCAAAAACTAGGTACTTAATCTGTAAAGATGAAATGATCATTATACAGTTTTATTCTGTTTGAAATCAAATTTTGAAGATAAATAATTATGTTGATATAAGCAAACATATAAGGCTACGGAACCCTACATATGGGCGTGTCCGACACGCTCTTGGCCAATTTTATTCATATCAGTATGTAGTAGGTATTCTAGGTATATCAATGTTTTTTTTTTCTTTACTTTTTACACACAGGTTTGTGGCTGTTTGAATTTATATCACGTTGTCAAGAAAAAGCAAGCCGCAAAATACCTTGGTTTGGATTGCAGAATTCTATTCAATGATACCATAGCTATTTCACACATTTAGTGACAGTAAGTACCTTCCTACTACCACTAGTTGATGAGCGCACTTTTATTGATTAGCGGAAGCAAGTAGTCGAAGAAAATTGCCGCCATTGCAGTTTAAAGCGTAAACACTAAACACACAATAGCTTACTACCCATGCAAACAGTATTTTACTGCTATGCTGTAGATGGGTTGTAAACCAGACTCAGTAATGATATGATAACTTACTTGTCGGCAATAATGCATGTGTCGTGTCGATGATCGCGGTTATCCGGTCGGCTGTCGGCATCGTCTCGCGTCCCTCTTAATCCGCTGCATTATGTGCGCAGGCGTCTGCTCCGGCTCAATGCCGTCGTCCGTTGTAAGTTGGCAAAAAACGAGTGCCGTTGAACTCGCCACGGCGAATGCACCGGCGCCGTTAGCTTTAGCCCAGGTCAGGGTATAGCCGCGGCTCTCGTAGTACCTATCGTGTCGCGTGCTCGAGTTTAGTATGCATGCATCTCAGCTGGTTGGGTGTTGAAAACGACTGCCTACTCATTTTGGCTGGGTAGCCCTCATTGAGTTTTTTGAATAGATGTGTAATTTGTGTAGACGAGCAAAAAATGCGCAGTATGTTAGGTATTCAATTATCGACGAGCGGATTTTTGTTCAATCTGTTCTGATAAAATATTTTTAAGTATTTTTAGATGATGAACTTGAATTGTATAACTTAGATTTGTCGCTATGCTATTATTCTACTTCTATACACGTGTGGTTTAAGGAGCCAGTCTAGTTACATTGTATGTAGTGTAGGTACCCGTCTACCTATACCTACTTACTATCTAAAATTCAATCAATTCATCCAGTCGTTTCAATATAAATAATTTACAAACACACGTTCCTACTATTAAGTAGTAGTGTGTTGTGTTTTGAATGAGTAGCAGTCGTGTGATAAAAAACAAAATAACAATGAGCACAGCCAGGGTATATTTATTTGTTTTAACAATTTCCTATCTCATAACAAAGTTGCAAACATTTCTGAAACTTTTTTTTAGGTGAAATACTACGTATCGTAAAAAATAACTCTTGTCTAATAGTCTGGAAGTCTTGATAAAACTAATTTTATAGGGTATGTCTGAAATGTTTTTGATGTTTTTAATAGCTTATGTTGTGTAGATTTCAGAACCATTGATGCCACCTTGGCATCATTGATAAGTTTGAGTAATTCAAGATGGGGCCCAAATTAATATTTCAGTAGTTTTTGAAGATTTAAAAAAATTTAAATGACTGACTGACCCACATAATGATCATCAAACTAGAACTGGTACTATCAGTTACCCTAGAGAGCTGAAATTTGGCATGTGGGTGGATCACGTTAAGCATGTACATAGAGGGAACATTTTCAAACCTTCTTGGATAATTGAAGGTTTGGGGTACCTGATGAGGTATCTTAAGAGCCCAGGTAAACTGTACGAGATACGGAATAGCAGTCTTTACCAAATATATGTAGCGTGACTAGGACTTTTTGTTGTTATACAACATCGAAGATCTGAAAGACCTGGTGAGGAACTCTAAAACTGCCTACACGACTGATAAAAGATTTTTTAAATCAGTCCAGTAGTTTTGGAAAAGGATATTTTCCCGTGGTAAAAAGTAACTAGAGTAATTATGGTTTAACCTAGCTCTCTATTTATGTTTGTAATCGCACATCAATATTGCTTCAAAACCGACTATCCAAATTTTTGGGCTCCATTTTGGATGCCACCTCATATTACACAAAATTATGAATGATGACATGAAGGCATCAAACGGATATATGAAATCTACGTATTCTAAGCTATTATAAACATCCAAAACGTTTTAAACATACCGCTAAATACTACTTTCCTCAGTGCAGTTTGAAGCCGCACCCTAACTACGAGTATAAATAACTTTATTTTAATTTTGTGGATATTTTACTTCTAACAGTTAAATATACAAAGGATCCAGAGCTATTAATAAACGTCCTAAATATTTAAAATGTACTGTTAATTGTCCAATATTCATAGTTAAATCTATTAAATTAGATAATATATTCTTCCATGCCAACATATTACATTAAAAGTGGCTGTTGTGCAAAGTTATCTAATAATTCACTAAGCACTTATTTTATACTTATGATAATGGAAACACGCCCCGAGAATACAAATATTAATGAGAACGGAGAAAACGGAAAAATAAAATTATTTCAAATGGTGTTGTTATTTTATTCTCACTTGTACTTGTTTCACAGTTTTTATTTTGAACTTAACCGGTCTCGCTTACATAAGCATTTTCAGGGGTACTTTAGCTACCTAATATAATAATTCAGCATCACCACAAAGTAGTAATAAGTATCAAATTTAGTGTATAAGAGAAAATGTTACTAAAAAAAAGCTATGGACTGTTTGGTCTGATAATAAATAAAAAATGTGTTTATTTTATTTTTATTTATTATTTTATTAGCAAACAAACAATTATTAAGTTTAAACATATCCTGATGGTAATATTTACTGGTAATCCGCTTGTTTCCTACTTGTCAAATCTGCAACTTTTTATGAAATGTTTAAAACGCTTATATATTATTATTTATGACGTCACTCCTCGTTGACTCCTCTTGGACTCCTCGTAAATACTTGACTACTCAAATCAAGAACTTCTATATTTTAAACCCGATTATTTAATCTAAATGAGCATTTAAAAAAAAATGATGAATGAGACCCACAATATTTTAGCCATCAGATTTAAGTATAAACGTTTTGAAAATTTTTAGCCACCCAGGAAACAAGCCTATTAACATTAAATAAAATATCATGCATCGCATTTTACCTATTTATTTAGAGTAAAAAAAGTAAATTAGAATCGAATAACACACAGCCAGACAGCAAAAAGCGTGAATGGTGTAGTGGATAGGGTCGCTGCCTCCTGTGCAGGAGGTCGTGACTTTAATCCCACCAAGTACCAATGTGTTTTCAGTTTCCGAATTTCATATACATATGAAACGTACGTACGTTTATTCGGTGCTTTTACGGTGAAGGAAAACATCGTGAGGAAACCTATGAAGATATTCATAGGTTGTGTGTGTGAAGTCGACCAATCCGTATTGGGCCCACGTGGTCGACTAAGGCCCGATCGCCCTAAATTCAGGGTAGGCTCGTGCCCGTCGGTGGGAACGTATATGAGCTGATGCTGAACACATAGCAGTGAGTATTGAATAGGAAGCAAAAGGCGTACGCATGCGCAGTGTGTACGATCGATTTGAGAATAGCACCCACCTTCTCCAATATTCGCTAAAGCCGTTGAGCGAGATAAAATTCAACCTTATGAAGGTCGACCCTCACATCACACTGATATTTCAATAATTTTCGTTTGCTTTGCATATTATTTCGATTACTGTCTGAGGGAGCACAACAAGATGACAGTAAAATTCCAAATTGTTTAGGTGGTAAAAATATGCTTTTAACATACAATGTAACTTTGTACATATATAATACAGTAAATTATTAGCACTGAAATTATTAAAAGACCAACTACTACGACCGAATTAACATTCAAACTACTGTTTTTAATTATGTTAATTGACGATTATAAAAATCGAAATGCGTGAAAACGAAGTGAAAGCATGTTTCTTACGAGTACATTCGCCTTCAGAAAGAGATATAGGCTAAATGCCCTATCAGGGGAATTGTCCTCTATTAACTAGGTGTTAACCTCAATCTTATTGAAAAAATCATCAAACAGCAGCGTCTGAATCCCAGGACGGTATTTTTTTTTAATAACTTGAAAGCAGACTACCTACCGAAATCGAAAATATAAAAACACGTTGACGATATCATTTTCTGTATCGATGTGGGCGTTTACATGGAAAATTTAATGAACTGAGTTGAGGGTAACGAGAGAAAAGCTTTGTACGACGACGTACGAAACGACTAGATTAGATACGATCCGGCCACGAGAGGCCCAGAGCCACGCCGCACGCCGCCGGCAGAGCACACGTGTTCATCGCGAAGCTATCAAAAAAAGTAAATTGTACGTATAGCGTTTTTTCGCTGTTTTCTTATTTCAATACTCGAGGGCTAACCAGATTAGTAGCATTCGTTAATGAATTGTGTTAATCAAAACTATACCCCACACATTCTTTCTTTTGTAATAAACTTAGACACTGATACAAGCTTCTGCATTCAACAGGTAATGGAAGCTGGACGACGACGCGCTAATATTCGGCAGCCATCGCCCACACCGCCGGTAAGTTCGTTACAACTTTTCAAAAATCCATTTTGACTTTGTTAGATTTAAGAGAAGGTAGACAGTAAAACGAAATGCCCAAGCGAGTTTTATGTCGTTATGTGATTTTATGTGCTGTGCGTTTTAAATATGCGTTATTTTCGGTTTTAGTGCAGGTAAAAGAATAAATTCTCTCTTGTTCTAGATGTTTTGTTGGAGTTCGCCATGCTTTTGAGATCTGGTGGTTCCGGCTTCTTCAAACTTTATCAACAGCTAGCAGAACCCAATCCTTTCTCAGGTAATTTGTTTTTAATTCTTACTTAGGTTACAATATTTTAATTTAAAATTTTAAGTTATTTAGTTATTAAATAAGTTTTGCTTGCGAACTGTTATTTATGCTGTTGCGATATGTTTTTGGTTTTCTCCTAGATTTTCATTATATATTTTGTCCCGACTGCAAATCATCCGCAATTTCTATTAAATATTTTGAATATGTCGGGAAACTTGGTTATTTCAAGAAAGTTTAAAAAAATATATATGTGGGTAGAAATCATGGATCGTTTGTCGTTTCAAAAAGTCCGCTTTGCGTGTAACGTCAAATGAGCTGGGATTGAACGGGTGTTTTGGTAATTGACAGCGAGATGACATGTTCTGGCGAGGCGCGGGGTGCGGGATGAGGGGCGCGGGACAGCGTCAGGCTATGTCGGGGTCAGGCTGAACCAGTACGAGTACCAGTAGCTCCCACAGGTAGGCTCATTTCCCTTTCCATTCCCCACAGCATTCACACTAAGCGAAAACTCATTTGATAACATTTAGTCGACATTTTCGATCAGTTTCTAACAACTTCTACACCGTTTTTTCTCTTGTGTTCCGTACAAACTGAAAATTTTGTCTTTCATTGTCCTTATTGCTCATTGTCATCAAGTCATTATAATTTTAAATTCTGTTTTGTTCTTATATTTAATGGAAGCTTGCGAAAATATGCTGAGTGAATTTATATCTTACCTGCCCTTACACATAATCTGTCAATGGGTAGGAAGGTACTGTCGGATATATTTATTTTATTCGGGGTATTATAAAATTTTATGAAGCGAGAATATTCTAATATCCTATTCGATTATGCATTATAATTTTATTTTTACCTGACGGTACCCTACTACTACCTTACTTAAACTACAAGCTTCTATTTCGTGTTATGAAATAGTAAAATATATTTATATCATTATTATTATGATATGAATATAATCTACCTTCAGGATCTACTTTCTAAGTACGTTGTTTATAAAGTCTCATAAATTATGTAGTTTAGTTTATGATTTTTATTTTAATGTAGGTAGGTAGGTAACATACTTACTTACTACGGCAATATTTTAGATTTTTACAGCGTCGTCGTGTTAAAGAAAAAAATATACCTAGTTCAATACATTTACAATGCAGCGTAGCACCTTAATCCTCCCCTATGGCAAACATAGTAATGTATCGAAGAATATAAAAAATGCGTGTATCTAGCGGTGGGGCCGGTCGGTCGTTGTGTACCTACATAGTTTGAACTCGTGATGAAGGAACATCCGGCACCGCGTCGTCGCGCCGCGGTCAACCGGATGCCGGTGTTGCCTGCATGCTCCCATAAATAAAATATTTTTTTTTTAATTTGTGAAAGTTCAATATAATGTATTTTTTCTGTACCGCTGACGTCGCCTTATTTCTCACTAGCTTTCCGCCCGCAAGGTTCTCCCGCGATGAAAAGTAGCTTATAGAATTTTAACTACATATATGTGTGTGTAAGTTTCATATAATTAAACTTGTCAGACGTGGCGGAACTACCTTTTTTTAGGTCGTTTACGCTCTGCCTACCCCATTAGGGATAAAGGCGTGATTATATGTATGTATGTATGTATGTAAGTTTCATCCCGATCCGTCCCGTGGTTGAAGCGTGATTGAGTAACAAACATTCCAACTTACGCATTTATAATATTATTAGGATATTCTTTATTCACATTTTATTCTTGTTTTAACGTTACTTTAGTATTCAATACTTTACAACCAGATGAATATTGGTTGCTTGCTTCCCTCCCACCTTTGGTTTAATATTAGAAAAGCAGGCAGGTTCCATTCCTTCCACTGCGTCACAGTCTGTGACTCACACACAGAGATACAGACAAAACATTTGGCGCCAAAATATCTGCGTCCGTTTGGGGAAATTGTTAATAAAAGGAAACTCGTGTTTAGATTGAAACACAACTGTATTGTATATAGGTATGTAACTATTGAATCAAAATCCACTTTAGTTGTTAATTTAATTTACTTTATTGAATTAAACTACTTGTTTCTTTCATTATTATTGTGATCGACTGAACGCCAGTCTTATTCGATATTTTATTTAGTCGTAGGTTGGTAGTAAGTTATCAAAGACATGGTATTTGTTACAAAGCCATGTCTTTTTTCTAAGTACTAGACATCTACGTACCATTCATACAAAATGGTGGTCGAAAATTGATCAATTTAATTTCTTCACGTTTATCCTAAATTGCGGTAGCTGGCAGCCCAGACACGTGTTTCCGCGTCGCGTCGCGCCACCTAGTGTCGCGGCACCGCAACTGCGACGTGACTTGGCTGGGCTGGCGCATTGTATTGTATGCCGTCCTCCTGTATCACTTTCTAAACGATAATACCTAACCTAACCTAATCGACGACGCTTGGCATTTCGCTCGGCAGATAATTACTTCGACTCACTTTATTACATCTAGAGTTCAGTTTACAATCTAGCTAGAGATTATGAACTCAAGTGTTGAGTTGAGACGTCGGGTTACTACGCGTGCCGTTGTGTGTGCCCGGATTGTGCTTATACTAATTTAAAACCTTAATTAAACATCTCGAGCGGGTGTAAATGTAAATATGTATGTTCAGATATCTTTCGCTCAGATATTAGATGCGTTCGTGGTATCCTTCCTCAATCAATAGCTCAGCTCAGAATTGCCCTGCCCTACCCTGTAAACGGTTTATGGTTTATACGACACCACGGACAATGCTGTATTGTTCCACGCAGGACTCATGCAAACACGTTAAGCTATTTCAAATCACCAGAATTGGTATAGTGCTCCCGTAAAGGTTAACATCTAGCTTACGTTCCAAAGCCTCCACCTGGCCATTTCCTCGTGATAATTTCCAATCGTACCTATATCGTACTTACGCTCTGCCGTCATCGTCATTCGTCATTGTCAACTGACTAAGTGTGCTTCGTATCAATTTTGCAAAACCTAACGACTGATCGATAGATATTCCGATATTTGCCCCTATGGTAAGCACAAGGGCAACAATACCGTTTGTTGCTAAAATGCTAAATTACTAAGGGATACAAAGAAAATAGATAAAAGCTTCTTTTTTAGATAAGTCGAACTCTCTCATCACATCATGTAACATGGAACGAATTTTTGGATGTTTCATCAACTCAAAGCTAGAATTTTGACTCACAGCTTATGCAACTCTGAACAAGTGCGCGAGGGCGTTATCATGGTGAAACAACAAACATGGTGGTTGTTCTGTTAGTTTTCTCAATAAATAAAAATAAAATAAAGTCGCCGTACTAGTGGCTCCATGATTGGGTATTCAACCATCACCACTCCTTAGCTTTTCCAGAATAGGATCGCATTCTCTTTCCGGTGGATGGAATTCCCTAGTGTGTCGGCCTAACCTCTTAAGCCATCATACCAGCACAGCATGCAACTTTAGGAAATGAAGCAGTACTAACCCCTAACGTTTCTCAGCTTTGATTTACCTGCTTCGTAGTAAAAAAAATCAAGCACAGATAATGTTTAACACCGTGCCAACTTCAATTTTCAACACTATTATATTGGCTTGACAACAAAGATGCAAATACATGTGTGCTGTGTAAAAAACAAGAAGGTGCGAATCAATACTTTTGCGATTTACTTTGTCGAACATTAACATTTATATTAGTTATTTTAAATCCGCTTCCTAGAAATCATTAGAATCAAATGAATAAAAGGTATTGGAAATAGCTTCTTCTAGGAAAAGATTTTCTTCGGAGTGCCGCCGGTAATATTAAAAGTTAAGACTACTAATTAGTGAAAGAGAACGCGCAGTAGACGTCTTTAAGCCTCTTATCATATATTTTTTATATTTGCCAGTCGTTAAAAATAATTGTACCTATAAGTGGAACATATATACTTATATTTTACAAGGTACATGGGGGAAATGTGGTCAGTCGGCTGATATGGTCACTTTCTTATATCTCAGAAAGTAAAAGGGGCATGCAATAGATGGCTCTACTAGTTGATAGCTTATAGGTAGGCCTAGCAACATGACAAGGCCCATCCGTGCTGTTTTAAGGGCCCCGGACACGATCAAACGGTTTGATTCAAACACGTAAATTTTGGTTCGACTCAAACCGTTTTGATCGTTTACGAAGGTGGTTTGAACGGCTTGTCAAAAATTTCCGGGTTTAAAGCAGTTTGATGAAATTTCATATTTTTGTTGTGTTTGACGCGCCGTTTGATCGTGTTCCGACGCGTTTGATCAATCTCGGCTGAGTTTTGCTTGGTTTTGCGTTGGATTTTGTAGCGCGAGCTTGTGTGTGACGAACAGTGAGCAGCAACCCTTTACCGACGCCATTTTGACAGCTAAAAAGTTTGCATCGGCAGAGATTTCAAGTTCGCAAAAAATCATGATAAGTACAAAGGTCATTTATTATATTTTTAAGTGGTCTTACATCCGTAAAATGTCTCAGCAGAAATCTTTTTTCTGTTTTCAAATCTGTCGACAAGTACCTACTCGTAGAATATGGTCATGCTTTATTTGTATGAAAGACAGAGTAGCTGTCATGAGGCTTTGTACTTCTTGCAGTTCATATGTACATGAAGAGTGTGTAAGTCTTACGGCTTCCGATTAAGAATCGCATTTGTCCAAATTGTGAAGATTAATTATATTAATACTATTAATATGGACACTAGTACGTGACCATATTTTCTGCACGTGCCGGAAATATGGTCAATTTCCCTTTTTTTTTAAAGTTGTTTTTTACCAAAGTTGTTTTTGCTTTCAAAGATTCTGTATCTTGTTTTGGATATCATATTAAACTAGCTTTATGACTGTAAGTTTTTGTCTTATTCCTTCTCTTAGTTTTTGAGAACTACGTATATAAGCTAAAAGCTTAAGGTGACCATATTACCCCCCTGTACCTGAGTTTGATTTTTATTTTATATATTTTTTTCTAAATTGTTTTTTTCTTAAGCAATAGTTGTCTGGCTTTATGAAAACATGAGAAAAGTTTAATTCATCTCTTCACTTGTAAGAATAGTTGGAATGAATAGTACAAAATTATCGCTCAAAATAACGCTGCTCTCTTGAATAAAATGTTCTCGTGTAACGAACAATGAATGTCAGTAACAATTCGCGCTGATTAGCCATTGTGTTTAGGCCACTAATTGTGTTAAGCGTGGCTCGCTGGCAGAGGCCGGGTGTGCATGCAAATCAGGTGGTGGCTGAAATCCAACCACCATTGACCATTTGCACTCCAGTAAATTCTAGCTAGGAAATCATCCCTCCGGGTTTTCCCGTATTTTGCCTATAGTTTAAAATGCGCCGGGGGTCGTCCGGGCAAGTTTTTTTTTTACAAACGTTTGATTAAGAAGAATGTCACAAATAAGCAATAACAATTTTCCGCTTTCGACCGTCCTTGCAACAAAAATGCATTTTTTTACAGCCACATGTTTTGTCGGGGCTGAACTTTACTTGATGGCAGCCCTATTACTGGCTAATGTGGTTAAATTACGGACGATCTGTACATGTTGTAGCCGTGCTAGCCGTCTAGTGACAAACCTATGCGCATTTTGTTAAATTACAAGTTGTTATATTCGTAGCCTATGTTGAAAGAAAATGGTGAAAGAATTTTTGAAACCGGTCTAGTACTTTTTGAGCTTATTCGTTACAAACATACACACAAAAATACAAATCTTTCCTCACTTTATAATAAAATTTTTCTTTATAATAATATTTCATGCTCATATTTCAATACATTTAGTAACGGGAATTTAATAATTTCATATTTTGATGAAAACCTGGATATAATAAAATCCTTTCATGTTTTTCCCCGTATTACCTTATAAACTGATTCAACGCACACTCCATGCACCTAGATTTAGTAACGGGAATTTAATAATTTCATAAATTTTGATGAAAACCTGGATTTAATAAAATCTTTTCATGTTTTTCTCCGTATTACCTTATAAACTGATCCAACGCCCACTCCATGCACCTAGTTTTTAATATCCGAACAGAATTTTTATTAAAATTATTCAATAACTCGAATATTTTTCAATCGAATAATAATACGAACGAACAGGGTTTATCAGACAATTTCTAAATGGAAGCCAACTTTTTTTTTCATTTCCTAAACGAATTTCTTTGTGAAAGTTGTACACTTAAGTTATAGCAACCCCTATCAGTATGCGGCAGGCTGATGATGCTGATGTTATAAATGTAAAAGTTTGTGTATGTCCTTTACCTTGCAAGCTATAGTGACAAGGGCTTTTCATGTATAGTTTGGAACTGAAATAACAAAAAGGCAATTTTATCGCAGAAAAATACGCAATCCCTACGAGAAATCTCGTTTACCTGTAAGTGAAACCTTGGTAATGAAAACGTGTACCCTTTGGGCAAAATATAATTAAATTATCAAAAGCTTGAACTCTCAGTAAATTTATATGGCTCATTCACATATTCCCTGATCCCTGATGTTAACATACAGTAATTAAAATAGTGTATTTCGTGAATAATCCTCTTGAAATTGTACTCTTACATCATTTTACGTTTGTTTATTGAACTGACATGAATATCAGTGTATTGGACATATCATGGAAAGCTTTAAAAATTAAATTAAGTATTTTTAATTAAAATATATTCAGACACCAGATACCAGATTTTCCATTAGCAAATATTACATTTGAGTATTCAAAATTCAAAATTCAAAATTATTTATTGCAGTTTACAGGTAAGTACATAAGTTGTTGTATTGTATTTGAGTAGTAAAACATTTATAATAAATATTACATATTATATGATCAAAATGCGAAATTGTGTTTGTTTGCAAAATCTAACAGATGAAGGTTTTTAAATGAAAAAAAAAACTAAAAAATATCTACATACCTAGTTCCACTCCTATATCACGTTTTATTTTTTACACTTTAATTGCGAAAGTAACTGTCTGTATGTCTGTGTGTTGCCTTTCGCTTTCATATTATGCGACTTTTTACCGTGGGAAAATGCCTCGCTCCCATTAGAAAATTAATTTAGCTGCGGGTGAAACAGCGGGGCGGAGAAGCTCGTATTTTGGGAAAATAACGAATCCATCTATACTAATATTATAAATGCGAAAGTAACTCTGTCTGTATTTCTGTCTGTCTGTTTGTTGCTCTTTCACGTCTAAACGGCTGAACGGATCTTGATGAAATTTGGCATGGTGATAGATAGTAACAGGCTACTTTTTACCTGAGGAAAATATCTCATTCCCGTGGGAATTAAAAGAAATTTTAATCGCACTTTTTGAATTTGGAACATCTTTATTTTTTTTCTTGATTTGGCTTGACGCGGAACTAAAACAAAATAGTTAGATGTCGAATTCAAATTATGGTATGAATAAACACTGGCTGGTTAGACTGCGCGACGATTGATAAAAAAAAATTAAAATACACGAACTACGGTACGTAGGCGTAGGCAGCAGGGTTTTATAAGGAGCCCGTGTTATCGACTCTTTTTACGAATTATTAAATAATTCTTTTGCAAGCAGTGAAAGTACCTATAACATTCTTATTCTATAATATTTACAGCTACAAGTGTTAGTTAGGTGCCTTTTTTTCTCATAGATGGGGATGAAAAGTAGAGTGTATCACTCAGGAGCAAACATATTTTTGGCTCGGGCGACGTACTTTGAATCCCTCGCTACGTTCAGGATTCTACTTTAGAATCCCTCACTTCGCTCTGGATTCAAAAAAGCGCCCTCGCCTTAAAAATATTATTTTGCTACGTAATAAAATCTACTTTTATATTTGATTAGAGAATATAATAAGAGATTTTTTTGAGGGCACTGGGGCGACTGCAGTTTCAGGATGGACGGGAGTGACGGGAGGAAAGGGGGACAGAAGGGACTGGAGCGAGTCATGGAAGGGAGGAATGGATGAGACTGGACAGACATGAGGACTGTCTAGGGACGCGAGTGACATGTAAGATAGGAGGGACATGTGGTACGTGAAGGACAGGGGAGAGAATTTGACCCTACTTTCACCACCACCAGTGCACGGTGCCCGTGGTTCTGTATTGCAATAGTAAGATGCTGGGACCAGATCTACAAGAGGGGCTGTGGGACGGGTGATACTCACGGCTGGACGAGGGAGAGAAAAAATAAATCTTCGCAGACGAAGACGGGTAAAAGCTAGTTATGAATAAAAGGCTTTTTAAGATAAGATTTTTAATATAATTATGCACCTGTTATAGTAATTATTTGATGGCGTCGTTTTTACTTGTTTGTATGTATTGGGCTAAGGAGTCCATCGGGCGGATGTGGACATTAACAACATCAGATTTAGTATTTCCTCGTAATCTTCGCGCGTTCCTTCGCCGATCAACAAGTGGTTATCGCTCACTCACGCACACACCATACACAAACACACATACAGCACAAAACAAAAGTATTAATACGAACGCAACGCTAAAAAAATATTCTTCATCACCCTTCACTTGGGCCTTTAAAACGGGTCATCGGGTTGAAAATTTTACTATAAAACAATAAAATATTAGCCACAACAATCCACACTGCTGGACTGGATTAGGTAATACTCTTTTTTGCTATAAACACCAGGATTGTATTGCCCATTCCAAACCTGCGTTGAATCCACCCCATACAAATTATGTGCTGAGATAGTAATTTTGTATGGAAAGTCATTTATTTTTCATTTTATGAAAGTATTTCCTCGTGGAAGTCGTTGGCTGAGCGAGCAATCCCTATCAGTTTGTGGAAAGCTGTCCCTTACACCCGTTGTATTCTGTGGTGGTGCTGCCAATGTATTATTTCGATAAATACACCTTCTCTTCAGAACTTACCACTATGTTGTAGAACCACGCACTGTATACTATATTGGAGACATCATGATTAAGTTGTAGGTTCCAGTATATGTTATACAGCATATTTTTTCCGCCCGACCACATCTCAACTTTTAGATACATTTATTCAGAAATCCTCATAAAATAAGCTTGATCATTTGCGACCGAAAACGATATTTGTATCTGTCAAAGGCAGAAATCATCGATTGCAATGATCGTTCTGTCAGTGCAGTGCTGTCTTGTCCCATTCCCACATTAACCTGTAGCCTGTAGATTTCCTGTGCTAGTAACCGATAGGTATTGGCTTAGGGAACGGTGGCGCGGGGAGCCGGGCGCCAGCGTCCCGCCCGGGTTCGCGCGCAGTGTTGCCAACACCCTTCATCTAGTTCCCCCAAATATGTGGCCTAATTCCCTACATAATATTCCCCAAACCAGCTAAGGGATCTGAGGGTTTCAGTATATTGTAATTTAGGCGATGGGCTGACAACCTGTCACTACAGCAACATACAGATCTATCTTCTTAAACAATCCTCAAAACTTGTCAGACGTGGCGGAACGACCTTTGTTTGGGTCGTTGACGCTCTGCCTTCCCCATTAGGGACAAAGGCGTTACTATATGTATGTATGTATAATATTCCCCACACATTTTCTGTAAGAAAATATTTCAACTTAATACATTGGTTTAATTTAAAAATCTTAAATAGTAACTTATTGTGTTGCCATTTCATACTGAACTAAAAACCTATCGATCAAATGACATAAAAAATTGAAGAGAAATGGATAATAAGTACTTAATGAAGAGCAGTTATCAGTTATATTTCAGGACGTGAATTCGAAATTCCTTGATTCCCCGCATCCTTCCCGTGTTAAAAAAATCCTTAATCAGTTTGAAATTCCCCGCATTTTGGGGGATCCCCACACTTTGGCAACCCTGAACGCGCGTCAGGAGCGGGGGCGGGCTCGCGTCCCGGCTCCCGGAGCGAGGGTATTTAACCGGGCGCCGCCGAACCACCCCCTTAGTGCACTCTGCGTCGACCTAGCACATACAAGTCTCCTATCACTGTCGGTCCTCCCCATTAGTCCTTCACTCAACATTTTATCCTGTTGCAGAGTGTACTGTAATTATTTTCTTCAACACGTATTTAACTATATCATTTAGAGATCGTATGTAAAATATTTCTTTATCAGTCAGTGCCCGTCAACTGCTTCTGTTCTGATGTAAGTTGAAATAAAATTTCGTGGTCCTGAAACTTTTTGTTGCCTTCTTTATAAGTTTTCTTTGTTTTCTTTGTTTTCTTTGTATGGATATTTGAATGTGCATTGTTGTGCTTTTTAGTATTTCTTTGTTACTATACCTGTTGGTAATGTTATGTAATAGGTACATTTTGTGTACCATTTCATAGTTAGAAATATTTTTGAACACTCTTTATAACGGTTTACCCATTATGATATGGCATGGCACTGTGTTATATCACTTAACTGATCATTCCTTATAGCGGAAGTCCTAAGTTTAAACATTAGATTAAAAAAATATTCCGGGCCAAATAAAAGTTATAAAACAATTATATTTTACCTATATAATTCCGTTTATTGATTAATCATTACGTTTTTATGCTGGCTTTGATCTCAATTAAAAATTCAGCTTTTTCAGCAATTCAAATTCAGTTAATTTATTGAAAAGTTTGATTATTGTGGTGTGTCGGTAGTTCATCTGGTATAAAATGAAACAAGCATTAAAGCAATTAATTTCCATGTAGGTAATATGTTGATTATAGTAGGTATCTTTTGGTCAATTTGATCTGGTTTAATCGAAAATGTATTGGGTATGTGATTGTTTGCAAATTTCGTTAGTGCGCGCACTTTTCAACTAAATAAATAGGTATACCATAATAGATTTTCTTTAAATATGCAAGTAAGATGTCATGTAGGTACATTTCATCGATTCTGATTTTAGCTGTACCGAACTTTAATCTAACAACGCCGTTAGGCAAAAATTAGACTTGATAGTTAACAATTTGTTCAAAATTGATTAAAAAAAAAATACGAATAAGTACCAACTTAATTATTACCGACATCCTAAGGGCGAATTCGATCCATATCCAAAACATATCCATATGAAACGTATATGGATGGGTGCACTGCACACGCTGTCATCATCATCATACAATTACTAGAAAGGCCAAATTGGATTGGATACGGATAAGTGCACAAACGCCCTAATCACAGACTATTTTATAAGCGCGACGGGATACTTGTTAATTGAGAATAATATTTTTTTATTGCTGAATAAGTATGGTGTGAGCTGGAAGTTAGGTATGCTTTGTGTTGTTATACGGGGTGTAAGGGACAGTGTCCCAAACTAATAGGGGTTGCTCAGTTGCTTTTCCATTACAAAGTGTCCACCTCGATCAGACAATTTTTATGTAAAAGGCAAAAAAATAATCACTTCATGAAAGAATTTCCTCGTGAAAGTTGTTTGTGGGACACTATCCCTTACACCCGGCATATAGGTACCTGATTGAATATGGAATATTGTAAAGGGTCTTTCAACAAGGACGGGTATATGTTAAAATTGAAGAAAACAAGCTGTGTGTGAGATATTTTCAAAATTCTTTTTTTAATTGAAAGGCCCAATCATGCCATTTAGTTTATAACAATATAACGAAATTAGCCGTGTTTTTTACAGGGGCATGAATTTTAGGGACCTTCTTTCAATCACTGCAAAAATATCGCAAACATGATAAAACTGATTTTGCAATGTGACTCCGCCAGACTCTGTCTGGTCTAAATTACTTGCGTCTTAAGTCTACAGGTCAGGTTGATATCAACCAATGCCATTTCAAAGCTCTCAAATTTCAGAACTTTATGGAATCGACTAAATTTGGCCGAAATCGTTGAATGTTCGGGTTTTCGGGCCTCTCGTATCCATGCTACTGTGTGAAACCCTTGCATATTGCTAAACAATGCTATTGACCAAAAGAATGGCAAATTAAGGCCTTTGAAATAAAAAAAGAATTTTGTCAATACCTCACACACATGTTATTTTATTCCATTTCAACATCGACCCGCTCTATTTGAAAGACCCTTATTATTAATTATTATCCTGTTTGTATATGAAATATTGTTATCTACCTGATTAAAATTATTTAAATGTATTTTGGTTATGTATTCTTAATTGTTACAATAATTTATACTTACTCATTTAAATATCGATTACAGTGTAACTTTATTTCTTATTTTATTACAAATATTCGTATACTTACTTATATTCTAAAAAAATAAGTTGCACTCTGACCGACAGAAATAAAAGTCAGGAATCATGAAATTAAATGAAGAGAAATTAATATCCTAGGTACCGCAAAGGCGATAGAAATGGTGATAATTATTATTCCAAGCAGGAAGTACGTAGGTTACGGTAGGTTATTATCATCAATTGATAAGAATGTTCCATTGCAATTAAAATATCACGATTCTATATAAATTACTATTATCACAGTATATGAAAAAAGTGCCTATCTATTTAGTTTGTTGCGTAGGTAAGGTACTATGTTTGCTTTGCTACCGAAATGCATTACAACGTGGATCTTATACCAATCGTTAAAATCTACGCATTATCTACATTTAATTGTAATGTCTAATTATGATTTTCAACATTAGTAGTTAGTTATCCACGGTATATTGGCTCTTTTCACAACTACAAAAGAAAAAAAAAGTTGTTACTTTTATTATCTTTAAAGCCTTTATCCGCACAACTAGCGCTACTTTATGAAAAAAATAACCATTACTCGCAAAATGCGGATTTTTTTAAACATAATGCTCTTAAATTTCCCTAAAAATAGTCCCCAATAATCGTTTAGAAATAATTATATTCTCAAACAAGAGTAAATGCAGGGTCTTAACTACTACTAATATACGCAATCGACCAGCACAGAAGTTTCTGGTCAATAGAGAATTTTTGATTTTACGCATTTTTATTTGCTCATAATTTATTATTTTTAAATAATTTTAAAGACTAATAATAATTTTAAAGACTAATAATTTTAAAGAAGCAAAGTTTTTTGTTTTAATTTGTCATATGAGTTATTATTTTGTGATGTGGTGCAATTATGTATAAGTATGAATGCTCGTTACTTGAAATGATTCCTGGCTAGTTGTTTTGTGTTCGTGCGTATGTTATGGTGGCTACATTGTCGGTGCAGCGATTGGTTCCCAGTTCCAGCGCTTGCTCTTTGCCTCGTGAAAGACATGGGTAGTGAGATGTCTCGTACATCACAATTCTCACTACCTTGTCTTTCATGCGGATCGAGCACCATTCACCGATCGACCAAACAACTGAACAACCTACTACGACGGAAACAACCTCCAATTGTTTAAACGTATTTTGATAAATGTGTGATCAATTTTTGGCATTTACTAAGATAAAATTAGAGACAACGGTTTTATGTATTTTAAAGCCGGGTTTAATGTTCCTGTTTAAAATGACGCTTGCTCCTATCTTTTATTTTTATTTAAAAAACGAAGTAAGTACATATCATGATTTAACCTATCTCTCTAGTGATTGCTAAAACTTGATCTCGTCTGTGATTTGTTTTTAATTCGGCCTTACAGAAAATACAAAAATCTTCTAATTATATTGATTTATTTAGCATTTTGTACTTACTTTTGTTTTAAAAATATTTATCTTGAACTATTGATATGAATGTCGTATCTAGCAGTGCTATTTATAGTATCAATTTTTCTCCCAGATTAGCTAGATCCAGACAGACAGTGTAGTTCGCGAAGTTCCGAGATATTCTTTTTCAAATTAATAGGTACCTGATTTTAGAGCTACCAATATGCTAATATAAAAATACGAGTGTTATAATATATTACTAAGAAGAATTAGTACTAAGCCTAAGTCTCTCGCATACTGGCGCGGCCTGCGGTGGCAGACAATTAATATCATACAAATTGTTTCCGCGTGTGTGATCTTTCATACATTTTAAAGGAACACAAATTGTTTCCGCGTGTGCGATCTTTCATACATTTTGAAGGAACACAACTCTCCGCAACCGCCACCGTCACCGCAGGCCGCGCCAGTGACTACAGTAAAGTTGTGTGCCTTGAAATTGTACGAAGGACCGCACATTGGCGCGGACACAATTTGTATGAAAATCACTGTCCGCTACCGCCGTCCGCCCTCCGCCACCGCAGACCGCGCCAGTGTGCGAGAGACTTTAAGGCTCTTACCTCATTTTGACAAGCGTAAAGTCCGCTATTGATTTTCTGTTTCATTAACTACATTGTAGTTTTTATTTTACACTGTGTAAAGTTGTACAAACACTGCTCTTGTTAAGATTAAATTCAATACACTTGGAGCAAATATAGAAACTGTAAGTAACTACTTACATTCTACATTGTAGTGGCGGTGGTAGATCGATCAACAGGCAACAGGCGGATTATCCGCGTGCGAGTCACATCGATCCGTTCGTTGTACTATATCATCCAGACATTGTAAACTAATTGAGTGTTGTGTGTTGATGTATTATAAGATAACCCGTACGTATTGTACTAGCTCAGACTTAGAACATGCTTTGCTTGCAGGCGCTATGATATAATATAGGTACGTTTAATCGAGCTTGTATAATAGAAAATTTTAATTACGTGCAATATATTTTCAAATGTTGTACTAACGAAAACAAACAATATCCTGTCTTCGCCACATATCAGTTTTTTAATCGGGTATTTTTGTAACGCACTGCAGTAATTTACCGGTAATTCAGGCATTTTATCAAGAAAGTTACAGAAAATCTTTGGCATTTTCGAGCTGGCAATACTAATAGGTAACAGAATCTATGTATGTGTGCGTGGCAGCATAGGATCGCAGACAATCGCAATGTGGATTCTCCGCCATTGATGACTGGCCACAACATAACACAATCATTCGAATAGGGCTGCCTCTGCCTGCCGCCGGTATCCGAATTCCTACTGTAAACCAATTTAACCATCCGAATGACATTTAACACGTTGACTGCTAAAGTCCTCCATGCTTGTAGAGCTTACTGTAGTGACTGTGCTCACAAACACGCATCGTAGCTGCGTGAATTTGAGTAACCGACTGTGCTGTGAACCGACGACGCATGTTCGGCTCTACCGGACGCGTATGCGCCTCGATCGTGAGAGCGTGCCCGGTAGTAGCTACGCCTGTGCGCTTGCAATCGCCACGCGTGTTTCATGCAATTTTGTTTGCGATGTTCAATAATTATAAATAATATATATTATCGAAGATGGGTATGATAGAAAATAATTTATTTTTTCGTGTCTAGCGCAGAAAATTTATACATAATATTATAAACATTTTAACAGTATATCATTAGTTTTAATTAATATATTTAATGATATAATGCAGTGGCGTATCGACGCGCACAGCGTATTGCTATCGCCGAACCCGCTAGGTTGGGCCGGCCGCACCGCTGTAGCGTTTTCGACACGAACGCAACGGCAGTGCGGGGAACACGCTACGCGTGTTGAGGCTAGCACGGCCGGCTTTTAAAGAGTAGCTTAGCAGCTAGTGTATCTTAAGTTTTTGAGTGAAGATATGATCTTTTGTTTCGGAATTTATTGAAAGAGGCAATTTATTATAAATTTTGATACCAGTAAAATATGGGCTTTTGTGGTATAGAGTCACTGATGTGGGGTAGCGCAAGGTTGTCTTTGTTTCGTAAATTGTGAGTAAGGTAAGTACTTTTTTTGGTGAAAAGGTGAATTTGGTGAAAAGGTGAAGATTTTTACGTTATCTATTGTATTATGTTATATTGATTTGCATTTAGCTAGAAAATGTATTTCACGAATCAGTCATAAGCGTGCTAACTAACTCTTTACTCGATGAAATATCTCGATGCGCCGATAATTAGTGCATTAACTGAACTCTCGCGAATTCATGTTCATAATCATGAATGCTTCGGCGAAAATGGCGCTCGGTTATCGTTTAATATAATAATCGCACCCAATAATCTGCCCGTTCTTAATATAGCCAATTATAAGACAAACTTTCGATTTGAATTAAATGAAAGTTCAAATAACTGTGGAGTTACCAAGGGTAAGCTAGCCAGTGAAAGTACTGGCACATGAGACAATCTATCTTAGATCACACAGTATGCAACGCACTCTGCTATTCCACTAGATTCTTGTGGGATAGAAGTAGGCTACGGTGCTGCTCACCATCAGGAGGGCCGTATGCTTAGTTGATGCTGTTATTATTATATTAGCCTAATGTAGCCTATGTCCGTCTTCTAAGCCTATCACTATCACCATGCCAAATTTCATCAAAATCCGTTCAACCGTTCAGTTTAGCAGTGTGAAAGAGCAAAAAAGACAGAGTTACTTTCGCATTTGTAATATTAGTACGGATTTGATAATTTTTGTTATAGTTATACCGGGTGTAAGGGACAGCGTCCCGCAAACTGATAGGGGTTGCTCAGTCAACGATACTAAACACATGTCACCAGGAATTTTTTTCAGGAAAAAAAAAAAAAAAATTTGCTTTTCCATACAAATTGTTTGATCGATGTGGTCATTTTGTATGTAAAAGCAATTTTTTTTTTTTCATTTCCTGAAAAAAATTCCTGGTGGTAGTTGTTCAGTTTCGATGACTGAGCAACCCCTATAAGTTTGCGGGACGCTGTCCCTTACAAACCGTATATTTAGGTAACTATTTATATCAAAACGATAGAACTAAGCGACTTATTTTCATGGAATCTTATTTTCTAAATAAACATTATTTTCTTCTCTTGAGAATTAATTATTTACTTTCACGTTGATAAAAAAAATATCCTCTCTATTATTTTGTTTTCTGTCTCAGTGAAAGTACAAAAACATCTTAATTAACTTGATAAAAACAAACAGTTGATCTAAAATCTAACTCCTACATAGGTAATTAAAATAACGTTAATTTGACATTTTTTTATGTTAATGTCATTGGTAACAGAGCTATTTATGGACAGCATTAATTAACCAAAGTTATTGGGATGCTTCTTGATCGAGACAGAATACGGGGTGTAAGGGACAGCGTCCCGCAAACTGATAGGGGTTGCTCAGACAACCAAACTGAACAAGGTCTTTTTGTTCAGGAAATGAAAAACAGCGCGAAGCCTTTGCGAGGTAAAGTCATATAGGTACCTTATTATAATTACAAGTTAGTATCGTTTTCACGTGAATGAAAGATGAGAAAGGGGAGGATTTGATTTCATATAAATAAACGAGGAAGATTTGATTGAAAGTGATTAAAGAGACACAAGCAATTAACTACCGGCTGTGTTGTGTTGTTGACATTGTATAAAAGCATAGATTAGCTGCATTACTGCGTTAATACACTGGTTTTACGTCATCGTGATGACACAGGTAGCCCCAAGATAGCCCTGCCCTATCTACGGCTTTGCCCACTCCATACTTAAATACTCACTCACTCCTTAGCACTTCACAACACATTCATGAATGAACTGTATGTAAAAATGAATGTGCTTTAGAAGAAAGAAAGAAAAAGCATTTATTCGGTACCATAGATGTTACATATTAGACAAATTAAAACTAAATAGCCTAATAGATACCAAAAGGTTCCCAGCTCAGCTTTATTCATATTCACAGGTTGTTCTTCCAATGAGACCACCCTGCGAACATTCACTTTTTAACTTTTAATTCCTTCAATTTATATTGTCAATACGTCCTCGGCACTTCAATGAAGTATGAATGGATCATCTACCTAGTCAAGCTTCAACAATTCACGCTATCTTAGCGGTATCCAGCAAGACGCCGCAAGATAGCATTATGGCGACCCATCAGCGGAACCGAAGATGAAGAATAGTTATTCTCGAAAAAATGGACCGCAATAGATATGTTCTGCTTCTGCTGATATTAAGGACACTTAAAACGGCCGCAACGACTAACAACGTCGCCGTAACGTTGGACGTAACGAAACGTGTTTTGTGGTAGCCCTTAGATTTAAAAATGTTGTTGTATTGAAATAAAACGGATCATTAGCGCTTTATAGGTAAGGTTAGGATTGTAATAGAAATTCTGTTTCCTTAAACGCAAAAAATATGAACTTTACAGAATCGTTTTAATAAGATCTAATTTTTTTATACAGTAGTCGAAATAGAAGCTTGAACCATGTTTTATATCTAATATCTTAAATAAGAGTGCAATGTTTTGTTCCAAATAAATTATGTTGTAATAAATAATGTTGCTTGAAATGATGTTTTAGAAATCTATGCAAGGTTCTTTTATAGTCTTTTGACAGCAACGTTGGCAGAATATACTGCATTATTGCTAACAAGCAACGGTAACGGAACCTTGTGTCGCAGATATACCACTTTTTCATTACGTGCCTTTATTCATGTTACCTTACTTGTATTTCATATCTTCTCATCTGCATGTGTGACCGTTGCGAAATTTCATGCATTGTACTTGTATGACACTTTCAGACTGATTCAATGTGGCCCTGTCATCAAAGTCGGTTTGTTATAGATCACAACGTAGCTATCACAGCCAGCTTTGATGAGCATGGCCTCATTAGTTACGATCGCCAGAAACCAGCACATCCTCAAGAGAACAAGCGTAAAGTTTCTCGGGCCTAGCCTGTCAAAGCGGCGGTGAAATGTCTATGCGTCTTCATATCACAGCCACTTTGATGTGGTCGGTTTACGGAGACGGCTGCAGCATTGAAGGCGTCAACAAGTGGACAACTAGTCTGTGGCCCATTCGTAAAAATGGTTGTGCCGTGTATAGTGATTCATATCACAGCCATTTTTGACGAGTTGGGCTGTGCGACTATGCAACGAGCCAGCTACGACAATTTTGGCGGTAATTTCAAACTTGTCCCTCACAAAGTGGTTGTCATGTGCGTTATCCAGCCATATCACAGCCAGCTTTGATGAGCGGCAAGCGTGAGAGCAGCAACCGCAGCCTCAGCCTCGGACGACGGACGCGACTGGCGCAAGCGGTCCCGCACGGCCGGCGGAGCGACGCGGGGCTGACAAAGCGGCTGTGACATGGTTCATTCTTCATATCACAGCCAGCTTTGTTGACTCATTCGTTGCGGATATCGGCGCGGGCCTTTAGCACTTGTTCACAATACCTCAACTTTGATAATTATATTTCCTATCTACCAACCTTGTTACGTCGATTGTCTTGTTTAACAAGTGTTTAACATAACACTGCAAGTTACGTAATCATCATTAATCGTGCGTTTTATACTTTACACTTAAATTATTTTTATTAAGTATTTAGACAAATTCTATTCTGTTTATAAATTGTTTATCAAAATGTTTTGCAAATTTATTAAATCACGCACACTTTTATTATTAAAATAAAGAAAGGGATTATATCATTTTTAGCTTAGATATGAATTTTTATAGCGCCATCTAATCTGCTTATGCGGCGCTTTAAGAATTGCAACAAAAGAAAATCTGTTGTTGTCGTTTTTATTTAGGTACACTCTTTTATATTATATAGGTAGTTAGAGCGTTTGTTCACATATTATCCGTATCCGTATTCAATTCAATCCGATTTGGCCTTCCTAGTATCTGTATGATGTATGGAATTTTTCTGGATATGTATTGGATACGAATAAGTGTGAAAGGTGTTGGGGTGTACGGTGCCAAAGGGGATGTAACCTTTTTGGCATAGTGTGAATGGCGACCCTTATATTTTTCAAAAATCTTTCTGCGCACGATTAGACCTAAACTATTTGATTCTACACGTAAATACTAACCTAAAATATACTTGGTGATTTTTGTCTAAAGCGTTAAATTACTGAGATATTTCCGCTTTTTAAATAGATTTTTCGAAATTCCGATATCTTTGATTGAAATATCTCGGTAATGTGACGCTTAAGCAAAAAATCACAAAAAGTATTTAATTGATTTCTATTTGTGTGTAGAATCGAATGGTTTAAGATTGAACGTGCGCCGCGGAGTTTTAAAAAAAGATAAGGGTCGCCGTATGCCGGACTCCATCAAAAATGTTACACCCCTTTGTAAACGATCTGCTCTTGTGGCAAACATTAATATCGATGATTGCTTCAGTTGACATTGACAGGGGTTTCAAAAATGTATGAAGTAATGGAGTGCATATCATTTGCTCATGGTCTGCATCTTATACTGACTACCAATGATCGGTGATCACTATTACATGCTATTACCCTCAAACGAACGATAATAATCGGAGATGCATTAAATTAAACTGTTTTCTGCGTTTTGGAGAAACTTTCATTTATGATGTTTATTTTACGAACTTGTCAGACCTGGATTGTCCTACTATTGTGATGATGACAATGTGAAGGACCACAGCAAAATTATCTGCCATCCTGACGCCTTTGCGTCGAAGTAGTAATGGTCTAAGTTTGGTAAACCAGGGGTATAGATATAGATGTCCGCCTCTTTGATTCCATCATTTTGAAGATGATTGTGACATGAGAAGGCAGACATTAGAAAACTACGTTATTAATTTCACATTTAAAGTGCTGTAACTCCAAAACGCAGCAGAATACAATCTTAATTGACGAGACCAAATCGATTGGTATTGAACTGAACTATCATCCCTAATCCCTATCGATATGGAATATAAGCAAACTATCTTCTAAAATGGCACCGTTAATATAAAGTATGCTAATTCTATATTTTGTACAGTTTCAGGTACCTACCGCTGAAGAACAGCTTTATATTACCTACAGCTTGTTCCTACGCCTGAGAATAAAGACTTCCTATGATTATTATGGAAAATAAAATACTTCAAATTATTACTTGTTTTTATTTAATCTTGTCCTGCCATTACCAACGTGGGTTCGATTCCCGCGGGGGAACACATAAGAATAAGTCTTCTCTGTTCTTTAGGTTAAGACAATCAGGTCATCCGACAAGGAAGATGAGTAGGTGTGTACCTATGTTAATACTCAATTCTGATTTGATAAAATAATCTAAAATTACCAACTCACCTTCAATTTTTAGAACTAGCGAGCTTCCAAACCCGAATTTGAAATGAAATGGACAAAATTCAAAGCTTTTGATAAAGATAATTTTCTTATATTCATTTTACAGCCATGCTGGAATGAAGCGTTTTAAATATGAAGAATGTACCAGCTGCTTCTTTTCTAGGGCAAACAATAAATTAACTCAAATTTCTTGGAACTATGACTCGATTTCTTGGACTTAGTTCTAGCTAGGACGTCAAACTGTAGGTATAGAAGCAGCTGCTGGCACATTCTGTTTTTACAACGCTTCCAGTTCAGCATGGCAGTAAAATGAAAATTAATAAGACAATTATTTTTTATTATGAAAAGCTTAGTCTTTTTGCCCATTTCCAAATTGGATTTAATTTCCTTTAATTTGGTTTGGAAGCATTATTTCTAAGAACTTGTAAGATCATACATAATGAATGTTTGAAGTATCGTGGCCAGTTTTTTTTGTAGGTACCTTCATCACTGTTTGAAATAAATCTACCAAAAAAGGGTCATTTTGCGAAAGGGACATAATGAGAAAAAGATATTTTGCGACCGTGGAACATTTTGCGGAAAGGTACATTCTGTGACATAAGGAAGCGATGGATCTACTCTATACATGTTTTATCCCTTCACGAGACATTTAAGTTAGGCATATTGAATTGAAACACTTCGCAAGCAAAGCGAGAAGGGGTACTAGTTAACATTTCGGGCAGTGTTTATAGCGACCCTGATATTAAAAAAAATTGGCGCACGATTAAACCTAAACTAGGATATGATTCTAAACGCAATCACAATTACTGTGATATTTTCATTTGAAGATTGAATTTCCGATAAGTAGGTTTAAAATTAGATTTAAAATCATTTTAAAATAACTTTTACGTCAAAAATCACAAAGGACCAAAGGTCAGATTTCTGCTATTTTTGCAGGTTTCAACGTCTCTAAATTATGTCTGTGGCAGATTATGCTGACGTTTTAAAAAAAAAATGCTGATTTTAAAGATTTCAAGGAAATTCACATCACCTTATTACGTGATGAATAATTTTTTAACACAGATTTTTGCTCAGCCTGTGTCAGATTCGCAATTTTAAATTATGGTTATTGTCATACCGTCCGATTTAGGATGATCGGATCGGAAGGTCTGGAGAGACCATTAGCGCGTGGCAAAAACGGAGCGGACTGACAGAAGGTGTTCATCGGGAGAAAATTAGCATCGGGTGAAATTGCTGCTGGCAGAATGCTATAGTAGGTAAATAATTAAAAGGCATAAAACACCATCATAAGATTTATTTCTTGTGAATTGGAATCGTAACAATGAAACGTAATTACAATATATCTGGACTCGATATGTTACGTACCTAGTACCAACATAGATCGAGGACTACACGACTGAACAATTATTAATAGCTAGAAATGCCTAAGTTTAAATAACAGCATTTATTGTTTAATCCATTAATAGTAAAACTGTGACAGTTAAGCTCCTAATATTATGACGAGGTGTATAAACGAGGCCGTGATATTTATAATAGTAAAATAAGTAAAAATAGTAAAATATAGCTAAGTGATACTTAACTTATAAATATCGTTTCACCAAACAGTCATATAGACGAATACTTTAGAATAAAAACAACCTTTAGAATGTTCTATACTTAATTATTAATCTGATGTACTTAGCTGAGACTGAGATTTTCTTTTGATAATGTAAACAAGTAGTATTTTTGAAATTGTGATTATAACAACGAGTTACACATACTAATTCAAACATTAAAATACGATAACGTTCTGATTTATTTATAATGCTAGGTCAACATTGAAGTTAACACATACCTAGATATAGTACGAATGTGACTTTCTAAGAAGCTGTATAAGCCTAGCGTGATATAATATGATTTTATTAAAAACACAATATAATGTTTTTCTAGACATAAATGTTATATGAAAATAGATTTTTGTACTATTCCAAATTTTGTTTTTAATAACATTTTATTTTAGTAGGCTAATATATGAATATAATATTAGAGGCAGTTGCAGGTAGGTATATGTAATATATATATAGGTAAGGTAACTACAATACTTAACAAACAAATCTTACAATTTGTAATTGAGAAATAATGTGTTAAAAATGTGAAGTTCTCTATGAAAAGGAACCTTATTTTCGGTTTTAGTTTAAGAGATACTGAAGATTTTGTAAAAATATAAAAAAATATCGATTTTCTTTTTCTAACTTAATATTGTTTGACATGTTTTGTTTTCCTTTTTATGATTATTTTGGAGAGAAAACGTCTCGCAAAGGGGAAGTAACATTTTTGTATGGAGCATATACTGTGAACCCTTATTTTTGATTATCAAAGTCGCGGCGCACGATCATAACCCATTCGATTCTACACACAAATCGAAATCAAAAATATCCCTTGTGATTTTTGGCTTAATCGTCACATTACCGAGATATTTTAAATCAATCTTTAAATGAAAATATCTCTGTACGTAGTATATTATATTACTCCATGATGTTACATTGTAATGAATATAAAGTTAAGTGGATGGAATGTATTCTTAACGTAGTGGACATTTTTAAGCACATGCTGTGTGAAAATAGTTTATTTTATTTCAATATTGTAATGAAAAAATAATATTAGGTACCTATATCCAAACTGAAGAGATAACGGTCAACTCACAATAATATGTAAAATGGAAAGACATATCTGGTTATTAATTTTAAAATAATAGAATTGAAAATGACAGGAGATTTATACTCTTTACGCTTTTTCCGCAAGATGCATAGATGTGGCTCACATTTGTACATTTCTGCTGTATTTTACCTGCCATGTTAACATTATGGCGGCTACATTTGACAGATAACATGTAAAACATAAAATTATTAATATTAATACATTAAATTATAATCGAAATACGTAGAAAATAAAATCTCCTGTCCTTTTTCAATCTTTTTATTCTGAAAGTTACAGGTAATTTAATTTTAGCTTTAGCTTACTTAGCATGTGGCATCTAGAACGAATACCTCTATTAGCTATTACAAATTGTGTGTGTGTGTGTGTTCTATATTTAAACTTGAGTAAATTATTTTTTGCGAATTCATTTATTTAAAAAGAATTGTGCTTTAATTTTGCTACACTAACTATAAAGATTGTACGAGTGCCTACCTACCAGCAAGCATATATAGACAACACAACGAACTGTTTATATTTTCTACATCAATTCCACATCGAGATTAATAAAACACCGATCCGTAATTTAAAAAGCAGTGGTATATTTGACAACCGAACATCTAGTTAAACGTATCGTTATATTCTAAGAAATATGCTTCATGCAAATTATGCACTGGTAAATCAATCTTAGGCCACCGCACACGCCGCATCTTCCTAAATAGTTCAACACTATAGGTATACCCCATTGTTTTTATGTTTTTAAGAGATAATTATTGCCGTACAAAATCGTCGTTTTAGTATGGCGGGAATCATCTCTTAAAAACTAATGAGGTATAGCTGGTTATTAAATTAACATAAAGGGTGTATCGGACTGCTTCCCAAACTGAAATGAGTTGCTCAGTCAACAAAACTAAACAAAATTTCGAAAAACATGCCCCATATAAAACGATCAGGCAATTTGTATGAGGAAGCCAAAAATTTGATTAATTTTCTTTCAGTTTGCGGGAAGCTGTTACACGTTTGCTACTGCTTAGCATCCATGTTATAAGGGACGTGCGACACATGGCAGACGTTATATTTTTTAAACTAGACGAAATAACAACTAATAAAACTTGAATGGTAAAGATAATGATCGTCTTATTTTATTATTTATAACCATGTATGTAAATTTTACAACCATAAGTTCATAATTACCAAATTCGTTCAATTATAGTTCATGCAGTCGCTCTTACATTCTCTCATATATATGTTACGGGTAATGTCCGACCGCTGGGTAGTCTTTAGATTACCCAGGCCTCTTGGTTAAGTCCGATATCTCATTCATTTTGATTGAGATATCGGACTTTACCCACCAGCCTTGAGTAGTGTTCAAAATTACCCGGCTGGGTGATGTTCGATATCTAAATCTAAATGAATCAAATATCCTACCCAGGAGGCTTGGGTAGTCTTAAGACTACCCGGGTAATCTTAAGATTATCCAGCCGTCGGACATTACGCGTAACATATTATAAAGGGTATGTAATTTTGATGATAGTATGTATATAGAACTCTTTATTAGCAACTTTTTAGTTTTTACTAACTACAAAGGCCTCACCTTTTAAAGCAAATGAGATATGAAGCATTACATTAATTTGATGTTACACTAACCATAGCATTGTGCGTTAATATGCGATCACCATCACCACATACAATACAACGGCGGGATTTCTTTGGACTTTAACTTACAACTTTTCGTTTTCCTTTCAGCTTATAAATACGTCAATTTCATGAGCCCATTAACGTCAACGTTTCGGCACAGACTGTCCCTTGCTCAATTTATCCCTTTGGACTTGTTATCTCTATATTTAATTTGACGGATAAATTAGGAAAATAAGGGTTGGACAGAGATCCAACATGTTTCAGGAAAAGAACTCAAGCTGCATTTTAGAGAAGGGACTTTAGGCATTGGGACATTCTGAGCATGAAAAAAAACGAATAGCTTAATTTAATACGCCAAGAAAAACGTAGGTTTAAAATTATCCTATACATTCTGAATAAAGTACTATACAGGGTGAGGACTGAGGAGACATGCGTAATGCTGAACATTAACAGATATTTTGAAACATCTAAATATAAAAATATTTTAACAGTTTAAATATGAAGATAATATGAATATAATTATTGTTTTACATCTTTTTAGATGTATAAATAGCTTAAGCAAATTATGAGAACACTGTAGCAAACTAAGGGATCCTCCTGGGATTTCTGAAGAGTATTAGATTCCAGAATCGGCACCTGTTGTAGACACAACTTAACTTATTTTTGTTTGATCATGTCACATTCTATAACTTGAATAAAATAGAGACAGCATCACAACACAACAGCTGATTATAATCCTGTCAAAGTGACGTTACACGCCTAAAATAAGACGTCATGCGACATGGTGTCGTCTTATTTAAAGCAATATACGTCACTTTGACGGGATTATAATCAGCTGATGTGTTGCTGTCTCTATTTTATTTAAATTATAGAAAGCGACAGGACCAAACTAAAATAGGGTTAAGTTGTATCTACAACTGAATCGGCACCACTGTGCTTTGTCTGTGAAAATGTTTCAAACTGATGGCATTTGAATAGAACACGAACAACTTTCACCAGAAAATTCTTTCAGGAAATGAAAATAATTTTGAACTTCCCCAAATAAAATATCATCTACAAACTCTTAAATATCTTTAACACAAAATATACAATATTTTTGTTTATGAATATTTTTTATAACAAATTATTCACGGCAAACATGTAAGAAAAATAAGTCTTCGTCGCAAATTATTATTCTGATTTTATTAGTGTTTATTTTTGTGTTTATATATATAATCGCGCTGTATTATGTAACCTTCTTTCTAATAAAATAATATGAATGTTTCTGAAACTTATCATTTTGTTAGATTAATCACAAATATATAAAAAATAAAAACAATTGGCCTTAGAAAATTATATTCTATAAATCACCAATAATCATAGGTTATCTATATACACTAAAAAAACAAGATAAGAAATAAGTATGAATATTACAAAGGAACATAATCTAATATCGAAGTCTTTCGCTATGCCCTAGATTAGTCAGTCGTTGCACTATCAATGTACACTACATACTAAACCTATTCGCATACTCCCGCCGGTATAATATATATCACAACTGATTCCAAGTTGGGGCCGAATATCTTAAAGATAATTAGGCCAGAGTTTAGTACATGCATATTCCTGTCAATCGAGATATGTACTTAAATTGTAATATATACTTCATATCATAATTTCGTAGCAAAACAAACGGCGTTGCAAATAACACGACTTATAGCCTGACCGGTGACTAAAAACACCTACTATAGACATAAGCCCTTCTCATATTCTATCTTTTGCCTTTCATTTTTCAGTGCTTTTTGTCAGTGGTCATGCTTTATACCCAACCACGAACTAAAAAGACCTATAACCCACGAACATAATGAAAGGATCTGTAAATGGCGGCCGCTCACATGCGTTCTCACTCACTCTCTATTAGATAGAGCGAGAACGCATGCGAGGCGGACCAATCACGAAGCGAGCGGACGCCATTTTGAGATCCATTCTTTATCTGCGCGGTACCATAGAGGTACCATACAAAGTCCTTCTCTTCTTCTTTCTCTGTCTTTCACTCTTCAGGTCTTTTTAGTCAGTGGTCATGCTATAACTAATATAAGCCCATAACTGTCATTTTTTAATCATGAGTGAATAGAAAGGAACGGCAATAATTTTAGTTAATATGTATTTAGTGAAATCGTGATCTCACCGAATCGATAGCATTAACCCGTCATGAGCTTTCAGCTTTACTATTTAGTACAATAGGTTGTTAAGGTGCTCACAAATTAGGTGCCAATTTGGGCAACCCACTATGTATAAAGACAAATAAAAAGACATATAATTGTAGTCGACATTCAACCGGAAGACATAGGGTCAGTTTACATCGAGACGAGACGCGACGCGACGCGGCGCGCACTTTTCAAGAGCTTGATACAATATAGAACTATATTTGCTATGCAAAAAGATATACATGGCATTGACAGAACTCGGAAATGCCGCGTGGTGCAGTATTCATTATAAAGGTTAGACCGCACTAGGACGTAGCTGCAGCGTAGCGGCGCGGCGCGACAAAAAAATCTTTGTATGAAAATGTATGAGATGTACCGCACTGCAGCGGCGCGACGCGAAAAGGCGCGGCAAAAACTGTCAAAATGGATGAACTGACATTGCCGCACCACGTCGCTCCGCTGCAGCTACGTTCTCGTGCGGTCTAACCTTAATAATAAAGTCCGGCGTTATTAAATTAGGAATTAGAAAATTTACTTTGGTCTACACTCACAATTTAGATAACGGTTTAGGATATGATACGATATAATAAAAGTTAACTTTATACGCAGTTGGGTTTTTAAATTACTTGTTGTCATTGTGTTTTTACTCATGATGGTATAATAAGATACTACGTAGTATTTTATTTTACCATGTTTTTACGTACCAAACATGTTTCTTAATTTTCTTAACTGATGGTAGCCGATACTGTCAGTTCTAAAAATATTAGCACTTAATTTGTTAGTACCTTATAATTATATAACCCAACAACTGTGTCCAGCCAGTTTCAATACTAATGTTTATTTACAACGCGCTCTTAGATAGCACTTCCAGCGCCTATTTATTAGAACCGAGAACCTATATACCTTGTAAAAAAGTTGGGTTATATGCAGAATGCAGATACCCATGGCAGATACAAAGTGTAGTGTGTTAGAAATCGTAAGTATGCAGCGACATACAAAGGAAAACTGTAATGAAGATTTTGTGCTTGCCGTTGGTCCAGGAAACTGTATTTTAAACATGCTTGTCTTACAACCATGCCAGATCCTATAAGCTGTGCTATTAGGCGTTAAAAATGACATTAAAAATAACTCAACTGCTTTCCGAATCCCTGAGAAACCATAAATATACCTATGTCTTTACGTTTGTAGATATGTTTTATACTGATTTTAGCAACAAAAAAAATATAATTACATAGGTATGTTTCATATAGGCGCAGCTGGCTATCAATAACAACTAATCAATTTAACATTATGTAATGAGCGGTTTAGATAGTTCAAGTTGTAAGATAGTGCAGTTGGTAAGTTGAACCGTGTAAACGGTTCTTCCAGTGGGCTTTCAAATTCAAGTAGTAACTATGAATCGTCCTAATGCACTGTAATTACAACTTGAACAATGCAAAACCACCCTAATAAGTACACTCGTTAAAGCTTTAGCTGCGTGTGCTTTACATAGAAACGGTAAAGACGCGCTTATTTTAGCTCAATACCTTTACCGGTACAATATTTCTTTGATGTTCAAGTTATACTCAAAAACATATATTTTTAAATAGACGTGAAGATATAAAAATGTTTTATCTATATGCTATAAATTCCTTATTACGTAATCAGAAACCGTAGACAAATATTATTATCAGTAAAGGTGTAGTGTAGGGGTAATGTTATTTTGAACGGGATTATTACCGCGAAGTTGGCGAGGTGAAGGCAGTCGTCGCGTCCGAAAGAGGGTATACCGATATGGTTTCCCTTAGAAGACGTCAACAATCAACATTCGTTTTGCCGGAATGGAGCATGAAACTGCTCTGAAATATCGAGGTAATAATGAATATAATCGCGGTAATAATCCTGTTCAAAATAACAATCTAAGTGTAGGGGTACATTAATGGTGTTTACATAAAGACAGCTTTATAATATTGTTGAAGAATTAGTTAAACAATGAGTGTTCAACGTGAGTAATAACTGGCAAGAGCCTATCCTACCACTTTGAATTTGTAACAGGGGAAATTATTATCTACAGTCAAATTAGTCAAAGGTTTAGGGAAATCAAATAATTCAACAAATTATTATCGTACAAGTCAAGAAGTGGCGTGGCTTATTGTCAGTCATAGAGGGTATCCAACGTATTCAACGTATTCAACTATAGAACAGGGTACAAAAAGATCCCTTACACAATTTTAAGATTAAAGACGATATAAGTTTTGAGACTTACAATTAGATTATTATTTTGAACGGAATTATTAACGCGATTATCCCGTTTAAAATAATAATGTAACTGTCAAAGACGATAATTAAAAAAAGTTCGATAATGCAATATTGGCTGTAACTGTACGTGACGAACTATTCAGTGTATTTTAACACAAACGTTAACATCGAACATCGAAAGTGACAATTAAAATTGAGAAAATAGTCCTTCTATACCTTGCATATAATATGTTGTACCCTTGATTTATCCGAGCTGATACTTGATGCATACCATGAACTCCTGTTGGTCGAGCTCGAGCACAGGGTCTGGCAAGGGGTGAAGCGGCGCTCGGTCGCGGGGCGCGGGCGGGGGCAGGTCCCCCGGCACCGGCGTCGCGGGACGCTCCTGGCTCCCCATCCGCTGTAGTGTGGCCCGTTGTAGTGTGCCCGGCTGTCACAATCATATTATACATCATCATCAGCTCATATACGTCCCCTTAGAGGGGCACGAGCCTACCCTGAATAAGGCGATCGGGCCTCAGTCGATCACGTAGGCCCACTACGGATTGGAAATAATATACATACACCTTGATTTTTATTATAAATCGAAAAGGACGGTGACGAGACGTCAGGTCCGCCCAATACGGTGAATATGAATGTGGCGAAAAAAAGAAACTAACGTCGCCAACATGGCTGCCAAATCAGAAAAAAAATTCATGAACTATGGTACAATAGAATCGCAATGCATGTGACCCTCAGAATAAAAACTCCTTGTGCAACGTGATAGTTCTTTGGCTGCCAACGCCATCATCTATATATAAAATGATGAACTGACTGGGTCACCGATCAACGCACAGCCCAAACCGCTGACCTAGGGACGTGAAACTTTGCACATAGTTACCTTATACAGTGCAGGCATCCACTAAAGAGCGATTTATAGAGATTCCACCCCTAAGGGGGTGAGATAGGGGGTGGAAGTTTGTATGAAAGTCCGTCAATTTTGAAGTTCGGACCTTCTTGTTTTGTGTTAATGCTTATTATTGAAAAATATGAAATACGTGTATCAGCGTTTTTGAAAATTCTACCCCTAAGGGGGTTAAAAAGGAAATAAAAGTTTGTATGAAAGTCCGTGAATACCGAAGTTAGGATCTAAGAGTTTCGTAAGTAGACTGATGATTGAAAAGTAGTAAATACGTGTATCAGCGGTTTTGGTAATTTCACCCCACGGAGGTTTATAAGAGGGATGAAGTTGTGTACAAAAATAGTTAGACCCAGCGACTTTATAATGGTGCAGGCAAATGACGTCAGGGTAAAGAGGGACAGGCGTGATGCGAGGTATTGGAGGAACGTGAGGGATGCGGGGATGCGAGCGACGAGTGCTAAAGAAACGGGAGGGAGGGACGTGAATAACGCAGATACAATTTGACTCGACGACAGTACCTACATATTTTTTAATGTTCAACGTGTAGATAAGATTGAAACTGGGATATTAAATAAGTATCTATGTAGAACCCATAGACAAAATTCGTCTATGGTAGAACCTAAAAATTGGCGCGAGCAAAGCCGCGGGCAAAAGCTAGTTCATTATAAGCGTGGTGAGAGTGTACTTTAAAGATTAGACCGCACTAGAGCGACGCGACGCGACACGGTGCAACAAAATATTATCTGTATGAAAATGTATGACAAATACCGCACTACAGCAGCACGACGCAACGCGACAATGCGCGGAAAATTTGACAAGAATGTACTAAATGAAGGTTACAGAGTTTGTTGCGCCGTGTCGCTCACGTAGCTCTAAAGAGCGGTGTAACCTTTATTGGTTAATACTGGCTTACTGACCCTGTAAACAGATTGAGCTGAGTCGCTAGAGTCGGTCAAGCCGCGCCATGCCCCCTCTAGTCATGTGTCTTCGCGCTTGATATTCAAGATGGCCGCCCTGCACATCGGACACTCTTTCAGCAGCGACGTGCAAAGCGAACAGAACCCCCTGAAAGATAATACACCCTTGATCAGTGCTTAGATGTATAAAGGAGCCTATAAAGTTCTTCTATAAAGATCAGGTTCGGTATCTAGAATAATAAATTTATATTTTTCGAAGCAGGGCGTGCACGAGTCCTCCCTCACGCTGGAATATGAGAAAAATTGGCCCACCTGTGTCCGCAGGGCTCCAGTACGCAGCTGGCGGTGTCGTCGAAGCAGAGCGTGCAAGAGTCCTCCTTTACGCTCGAGCACCGCAACTGCTCCAGGAATATCCTCCGCGGGATCACCTGCGCACGTGGTCAAGTGGTTAGTGGGTTAGTGCGTATTCAATCCGATAACGAATATTAAACAACCATCGCCGTGGCCAACCCGAAGATGGGTGAGCGGTTGGGGTGTGTAATTCGAGCGTTTCCGTGCTGGTAGTAGTCGTTAAGCTATGTCAGAGGCCAAACATTGCAAAACTTTGACAGCTGGGTTGGCCATTAATTTAGCAAATGCCTAATCTGGGATTGGGTCTGGTTTCTTTTCTGGGTTGCGGAAGTCAGACGGCAGTCGCTTTGCCAGTACCCTCGTACAATCCCTTAGATTAGGTAGCCGACCTCGTGATATCCCGTATATCATATCATAATATATAAAAGGCTAGGGAGATGATGACCGATATCGCACGGACCCACAATCTATGTATTCTATGTAGGATACTTTTCGATCACGGGCGTGCCTACAACTGCCAGAAGTCCTGGGTTAGATTCCCGGCGGGCGACAGCGACTTTGTGTTGTCGTTTCTAGTTTGGTTAGAACATTGCAGGCTGATCCCCTGACTGACCGAAAAGTAAGATAATCCATGCCGTCGGATCGGATGGGCATGTAAATAGTCTGTCCTGCACATAATTTCTTTCTGGTCGTATCAGTCAGTTTGTCCCATCAAAATATGAGATTGAAGGAATAAAGAGTGCACTTGTGTTGCGCTGAAGGAGAGCGGCCGTCACCGAAAATCGGTTGGGAGGTCAATTTTACGATGCATTCGATATAACTTTTGCTGTTTTAAGCTTAAAAAAAAGGCACAATAATCGTAATGCGAGAGTTTTACACGACTTTTCCATGATATTCCTAATAATAACTTTTTGAGCATTCGCTATTATTTAGGTAAATTCCTATGATTTACCACCAAAATTTATCGCGAATAGACCCGGATAAAAAGTAAAATACTTCCAATTATTTCCAGGTGTAATCATAGCATATTTTGGTGCTTTGTTTAAATCATCATATTTTATATTCTTCGTTGCGTGTCGACTTGACGAATCTATATTTGTGAGGACCAGTACTTAGCGACTAATAAAGCATTATCAGAGGCATTGTACAGATCCTCGCGTGTGCAGGTGTTGACAGTAACTAATAATATTATTTTTTGATTAAAATTCAAATAATAACTTTATAAAACAGTACAATTCCGGACCTTATACATTACATAGACCGCAGAGTATACATAGGCCGTTAATGCAGCATTGTTACCTTTTTATCGTCATCAGCGAGGTGTCCGTGGTCGTTGAAGGAGCTGAAGGGCCGGTCGGCGGGCGGGTACCGGTACGGCTCCGCGCCGAAGTTGAACCGGCATTGCTGGAACGCCATGAAGCTCGCCGCAGCGAAGAAACCATACCTGTATAAATACAAACATCCATACTTATATTATACATGCTAAAGTAACTCTGTTTGTTTCTTACTCTTTTACGTTTAAACGGCTGAACAAGATGGTGACCCACGGACATAGGCTACTTTTTACCGCGGGAAAACTGGGCGAAACCGCAGGCCGAAAACTTATCTATCTGGCCCCGTTGAGGAAGAAGGCCTCCCTGGCCGCCAGGTCTATCAGGTACCCGAGGACATCTACCACCGGTTGCAACGCAGGCACCTCCAACACTCACCTGGTGGTTTCGAAGATTTCGTTGCAGCGCGCGACCCTGGCCCCATTCAGTGAGAAGACCACCTCCCTGGCCGCCAGGTCTATCAAACAACCCAGGACATCTCCCGGTTGCCACGCGGGCACCTCCTTCATGGCCAACGGCCGCGCCTTGTACCACACCAGCTTGCGGCACCCGTCGTAAGACAACGAGAACAGGTCGTCGCCGATGCCGTATCCTTCCTGTCAACAAGGACGCATTTTTTAAAACAAGGCGAAATTTTTTTTTACCCCCCCCCCCCCACTTATAGTATTATATGGGATTGAAGAAAAAAATATACTTTACATTTTTTTTCTCGTCCAAATGAGTCTCATTATAATCTACCTTCATTGCCGAATTTATATAATAATAAGTGAAAAACTGACATTGTTACGGGGGCAGAGTATACGACGGACGGACGACCAGACAGACATGACGATATTATAAGGGTTCCTATATAGTTGACTACGGAACTCCAAAATAACTACAGTATAAATGTTTCTTTCCTAGTACTTTTTCAATATCGATCACAAAAAGGTGCTTTACACACACAGTAGATACAATAATAAATAGGACATTCGGAGTGCTTACGTGGTTCAAGAAGTGGCTGTTCTTGGTGGCCCAGCCGATCTGCATGACGCCGGGAGTGATGATCTCCGACTCGTAGTACCAGCAACCCTCGTCCACCTTCACAGATTACACATTATTTTTATTTACATACATTTTATTATAATCATCTTCTAAAAGGTTTTTTTAACGTTGAGTTATCGATACCAACATGTTTTGCGGCTCTTAAGTATATTACAAGAAATTCAAAATTAGAAACATCAAAACATAAGTTTGTAACTGTTGAGGTGTAAGGGCAGCCAGTGGAAATCAAACGGGATAAATTATTTAAAAGGAATTTATTCAGAGAAAACTAGCCATCACACAATGGCTGACATGCAAGGACAAAACGGAAGTCGGCGCTACAGCGCGCCCTACATTTTTCTAATGCGAACTAAACGCCGGAAGTACTTATTTAAACCTTCTTAACAGTAACAAAGTGATAGTATTTCAGTTTCTTTATAAAATTTGTATATTTTAAATTATTTTTAGGTACGAGTACCAACCCAATAAATAACTACTTACTAAATATTCATTCAAAGTACACAATTGTAATTTTAAGTATACAATTTTCAGAATAACAAGATAATGCGTGATTCTGATTATACCAAGATTATACTAATCAATGTTTCCTGTTTGTGCACATCAATTTAACTAATGGCTTGAAAACGCACGATGATTTGCACGAACGAGCCGGTAGCACACATTAAGTCTTAATTTTATTTGACGACCGGCATCAGTTTATACCTCGCCCTAAACCCACAAAATGATACTGACCACTTGCCTTTTCTAAGAAGAAACTTCTTTTACATTATACATACATACATACATATAATCACGCCTTTATCCCTAATGGGGTAGGCAGAGCGTAAACGACCTAAACGAAGGTCGCTCCGCCACGTCCGACTAGTTTTGAGAGTTATTCCAGATTGATCTGTATATTGCTATAGTGACAGGTTGTCAGCCCATCGCCTAAATTACAATACTGAAACCCTCGAATCCCTTAGCTGATTTTTACAGCATGCCCGGGAGGAGATGCAGCTGGCACATTCTATGTTTTTCTATCACTCCCAGTCCAGCATGGAAGTTATCAACTATAAAAAGAGGAAAAAACGACATGAACCCATTGAACGCACGAATTTTCTTTTCTGGTCCTTGATTTTATTTATTTTATTCAGTGGTCATGCTATAGAAGCAGCAGTAGTGTAGTTACCTGGAATGTGCAGCGCACGCTCTCGAAGGAGTACGAGTCGCAGCGCGCCTCCAGACCGTTGCTGGAGATCTTGAGGTACTCGCTGACGTCGTGTGTGTTCAGGATCGCGTTGATGCTCGTCATGTCTACTACCTCGTATGACAGCTTACGACCCTCCACGATAACTGCAATGAACAATGTAAAAAGGGAACTCATCAAATAATTTTTTTAAAAATTTCAGTAGTTAGGATTTTACAGCCATTTAAATATCGCGGCCTGCTACCGAAGTAAATCTTTGATTGCTAAGTAACAGCGTACGCGGGTGACGTCACTGGCCGTGCGCTCGGTACAAAAGTGTGGACCAGCCGGTGACCAGGCGGCCGGGCCACGCGCTCATTTTAGAATTCTATATTTCAGTAACTCATTATCGTATCGAAATAGTTATTTCACTCGTTTTTTTTATTTTCAACAGACAATATTCACCGCTTGATCATATCATAATACTACTAACACTTGTACGTAACACACTTACACAAGTTGTCGGGATTGCCTGCCAGCCCCTCCAACAGCAGTAGATAATTGTTCTGCTGCTGTTCTTTGCGCCACTTGATCATATACTACTAAAACTTGTGAGTAACACACTTACACAAGTTATCGAGGGACCATTTGGCACAGAAGCCGACTTGTCTCCACTCATAGTCGGGATTGTCTGCCAGCCTCTCCAGCAGCAGTAGGGGATTCTCTTGCTGCTGCTCGATGCGCCGCTTGATCGTCAGCTTGTTCTCTGTTGTGTGCGCAAACTTTTCCAGAGCTATCAGCGCGAATAGAACTACACACGCTTCCCGCCGACTTATCTGTAGCAAATTGATAAAATATTACTGTTTTTGTCTTCTTATTAAGTTGATAGCTTAGCCCCCTTAGCAAGCAGCCGCGATAAGACCGCGATAGCCATTTTATCACATCTATCTGTCAGATTGTATGGGGGTTTGACAGATAGATGCAATATATCCGTTATCGCACGGCGGCATGCTACGGGGGCTAAATACATTTCATACATATATTATTATTCAGTATCAGACATATTTTCCAACCTCGTACTTATTGTCGTCGTTGCCGCTGGAAATGAATTTATTTATTTTCTTCATCACATCACCAGGAGAGAGTCAATTTGTATTGAGTCAGTACATGACGCTGTTGGGTCTGCTAGGTTCTACCGTCGTCATTGCCAGAAAAAGATAGTTTAGACCGCATTACGACGACGCGACTCGGCTTTGTGTATGAGATATACTGCAGCGGCGCGACACGACAGTGCGCGGCAAAGTTTATAAAAATGTATTAAATTAAGTTGTTGCGTTGCGTCGTCGTCGTAGTGCGGTCTAGCCTAAAGTAAAAACAAAAACTGACCAAGAAAGCCAGCAGGTAATCGAGGGTTGACTCGGTGAGCACGGCGACGCTGTTGGGCCCGGCCAGCTTCTCCGCAATGCAGCCCAGCACCACGCAGATGTTCCTCTCCACTCGGATGTTCAGGTCGCCGGTGTGTGCGCGCGCCGATGACAACCCTAAAAGCTGGGTCATCTGGAAAAAAAGTCTTTTTATGAGCTAATAATTAGCACAATACGAGAATAATATAAAAGAATCAACCTATGTTTCTTGGGAAAAAGTTGATCAGTTTCATGGACAGATTCTCATCTTTCAGGGTGCATTAATTACCCTTTATATTCTACAAATTACTCAACTGTAAAAACCGCATTTCGCTTCGTAGTGCGCTATTTCTATCGCGATAGTACTTAAAAGTTGAAAAAGTCACGGAGATATTAATAAATGCTACTCTTTTTTGGGGATATTTTAGCACTCACCAATGCTATTTTTATTTCATATAAATATGGATATTTGTAATATTAGTATGAATGGTCTTTAATTCAAACTAATCGATCCCAAGACGCTAAATCAATAACGATCACAAGGTCTAAGCTGTGTGTCATAAATATTTAAATTTCTTGCAGCTACTTGGAAAATTCCACCTGCTTCTTGCTGATATTAAAAATGCATGCTGATGATCAATAGTAAAGTTTAACTATATCAGGTAGCTGGAATTCATCGTTTGGTATAAATATGAATATTATGCTGTATGTAAGTAAAAGTTGCAAAAACTACCCAAGAGAGCAAAGGATGGTAACAGGAATAATTGTTTAGGCAGACAAGAGTAGCATATTGCTACCGAAGATAATGGCCAGAGTGACGAAATTACTATAGTCTTTCTTATGTAACGTCGCTATGACGTGTACAAGTCAAGTGGTGGCCCGAGGCCTTTCTCGAGGCGAATTTATTATTTCTTTCTTTCATAGTAGACAAAGAATAAGATATATCTTACCCTAATGACAGACTCCTTGGACGGCAGGGGGCAGTCGTCCAACAGGATGGTGATAGCCGAGGGTCCGAAGGGGTCCTCCAGTGGGATCACGTTGACTATGGACGACACCACCTGGATCCAACCTTCCTCCTTATCTGCGATCACGTGTAGCTTCACCAGCGACACCGGTGACTCCTCGTCACTACACGTCCAAAATATAATATCAATTACAATACATTATTTATGTTCTTTCATTTATTTAATTAAAATTATTTATTAGTGTTTTTGATGTACTGTGTAACTGTATAGTATGTGTTTTGTATGTGTTATGTTCTTCAAATGTTCTTAAGATATCTTCTCATGTAAGTGATATCATTATAAGGATTTTTAACTATTTATGTATTTTCCTCATAGGTGTAGTATAAAGCACTATGTGAAGAAAATACGATTCCCAAATCGTGTGTATCTCAAACTACACCCTCGTTGGGAATCAGTCATGTTCTCCCCTCGATAAACAATGTACTATTATAGCCGTGGGGCATGTGAAATCATGCGAGAAAGAATGCTTCTACACACGCAATAAAACATATTTTTGTGACTGCATAGAAATGTCAGGGTTATATTTCGCTTAGCTAATTGCAAAGTGATTTGATTTGTTACACCATTTAATACTCAGTTTATAAACTTAATTATACAGGGTGTAAAAAAAGTACTACGTTACACCACATGTTCTACTGATAATACCTAACAACTTTCCCAAAGCAAAAAAATTTTAGCTCGAAAAAAAACATTGCCATTTCCATACAAAGATACTACCCGGGATCTGCAGTTTTGTATGGACGATGCAAAATTCCATTTCGAGTTAAAAATTTGTGCTTTGGGAAAGTTGTTTGGTATCATCAGTAGAACATGTGGTTCAAAGGAACGCAGTACTTTTTTTACACCCTGTAAAAAGCATTATGTAGGCTAGGCTAAATTCAGACTTGTCTAAAATCTCAGACCTAAGACACGATTACAACCATTAAGGAAAGTTAATAGTATAGGCGCTAGTACTATTATACATTCTGTGCTATGACCGTATGTGACCGTATTTCGAATTTGAAATCGTCATTCAGCTAAATTAGTTATATCATAAAAATAGAACAACAAGAACAAAAAACAAAACAAGCACTGGTTATTTCACACGAGAAACTTGTTGTTGTTGCATAGTTCATAAATAAGTTTCGGTAAAACTATCTTAGGGACTAGCTAGGTATTATAAAACCATAGACCTTTTATAGTACCTACTCGCAGAAGTGTATCTAGATCCCGAAGGCAGAGCCGACAAGGGATAAGTGCGGGGCAGTTGGTAGATGCATAGCCGTATATACAGTATACTATAATAAACTGATATTTTAATAACAGTGTACAGTATACTACAATAAACTGATATTTTAATAACAGTCGCAGTAGCAGGCAAGCACGCTGTAAAGACAATAATTGCTCCATTGCATGTTATTATTTCGCAGCACGCGTGGTCACGGTCGCGATGAACTTACCTTCGCATTTGCTTAATAAATTTGGAACAGAGGTACTATTTACCAAGAATATTAGACGAATTTACTGCAAGCGTTCAGTGAATATTTTTTATTTACAGTTAAATTCCTCGCTACCTATAAATGAGCTATATTACTAAAGATTGAATATATTAGCCATTATCGTTATTGGATTGTTGTTTCCTAATTTAGTATTATTCTTATGAAAGAGGAATGACTGACAAACTTACAGTTTGTACAGTAAGTGATTATTTTTTTATTTAAACTATAAAACTATTAAGGTGCCCATACACACGGAAGATACTGTAAGATATCGCTCATAGCTCGACATCTTTTCCCACGGTACCCTTCAAGCGATTTTGTGTTGTATCGAGACGTAATAAGGTTTATTTTCGATATCTTACGATCTGAGATATGGAAATATATCTTATAGGCGGTCCATAGACATGGGCATCTGCGTATCTTTATATAAAACACAAAATCGCTTGAAGGGTGCCGTGGGAAAATATGTTAAAAGATGTCGGGATATGAGATATATACCCATATTATCTGCTGTGTCTATGGGAACCTTTAGTTAGTTGCTGCGGCGTAAATAGAACAAACAACATACACACAAGTATATTTAAGTATACATGGCTAGAATATAAAAAAAAAACATTGACAATCATTATATTTGGATTAGATTAAATGTTCTATTCTAGAATACGCGCGACAAAAGAACTGTATTATATGATGATATGAATAATACATGCACATGAGTAAGGAATTATTGAATAACATTAAAATGTTAGATATATGCTGCTGCATAAATAGGCAACGTTTATAGGTAATTTTGCTATATAATAATTGACTTGACTTGATACAACAACCATGCTCGCTATATGAGGACACCCGACGTCCTATATTAATTCTGTGCCGACGTCGTTGAAGCGACTATGCGATGCTAACAATTTGTGCTCAATCATTTATTAATTTTACACACCTCTGCATTATTATATCAACATAATGTATCAAGGAACTTGCGTTTAAAGCAAGAAAATAATCCCAAGGGATTTAAAGTTGTATGGAAATCCTTAATAGCCCAAGGGTTATTATGTGATTTGAATTTGGAATGTCATGTGAACTACTAAGAAAATAATTTTCAGAAAAAAAAAATATGGCTGTGTGTGTATTAAAACTGTTGCCACACTCGCCTTCTGCGCCTCCCGGCGAGTGTAAAAAGGCTGTATGACTAGTTATCTGTAGGTGCTCTTTGCTTTGTATAAAAAAAAGAAACTAAAAAAAAGAAAACGCGGTTTGATTTTGCAAAAGTTTTTCTCTCATTGATTATTACTTCCATTTCGTAAATTGTCGAGTGAAATTAATATTTTGACTCCAGAAGACATTGTGACTAGTATTTTATCGTATTTTGTTATTTATGTTTGAGTGTGAATTGACTTTCGGATCTGTTGCTTCTGGTATGTTTTCAATATTTATTTATGTATCAATATTACATGATTAGATATATTTCTGAGCTTTATTATCTTACAGACGCCTGCCACCGTCTAAGTAATCTGTGCAGTAGGTGTGTAAAATATAGTATGCTCCTCGGGAATAAATGTGTCTTCGCCTTGGGCAGACTTGAATCCCTCGCTACATTCAGGATTCTTGTCATAATTCCCTCGCTTCGCTCAGGAATTAAAGATTTAATTCCCTCGCTGCGCTCGGGAATTAATCCTAGAATCCTTCATTCCGCTCAGGATTCAATATGCTGCCCGTGACGTTAGACACTGCTTTATTCCCTCGTTGCCTAATATACTATTATGAATCTACTAATATTGTAGACTAATATTAACAACGCATAGATTATAATTGATGAGAAACCGAATGGAGGGGTGGATGTTGTAATATTAAAATCTTCATGTATAGAGACAAAATCATGGATGGAGTAAGCTTATCTAGCAATTTGTTATTATTACTATACAAAAATGTGTTATTGATGCAGATTCGGACTTTAGGACAAAATACATAGGAAACAAAGACATGACAGGCACTGCTTATCTCTAAAAATAAATTACTTACAGTAGACCTACAGAAGTGAAATGGCAAGAAACGATACGCGGATAAGACGTGCACAATATTATTTTACTTACAAAACATTGAATAGAACTTGGGCTTTCTAAAATTTTAATTAAAAAGAGAGAAATACAACAACTCTCATCAATTTCTTTAAATCCTGTCAAAGTTACACGCCCAGATGGTATGGTTGGTGTAGTACTTATTTCTGTTCTTGTTATTACATCAAATTTAGAAAGTGACAGGACTACACTTAAATAAGTTGCCTACAAACGAATCGGCACCAATATCCTACAATTTTCATACATACGGAAAAAAAAATACACTAACTTATCAACGAAGGATGCTATTAGGGACAGCATCTCGAGGACAAGCTGGTCGATCTTGCCGCAGGCGGGGCGCAGTATGGGCGGCGGGGGCACCGCGGGGCGCGGGCGCGGCGACGACGCGAGCGACTGCGCCGGAGCCGCCGCGCCCGCGCTCTCAGCCCGTGCGCAGGTTGGCGAGTACGGCTCCTCCACCGCACCGCCCTTCTCCTTGCACCAGCATAGACCCATTACCTGCAAAAGAAAACTTTATCATTTACCCATTTGTAAGTGAGTTTCAATTTCAGTTAGATCTGGACATCTGCCCATCGCCTAAACTACAATAAAACTTTCGAGTCCGTTTGCTGCTTGTTGTATTACAGCAGGCCTGGGAGGAGAAGCAGTTGTCACACTGTGTTTTTTTATTACATACTTGCATCGCCCAGCCTAACATGGAAGTAATATGAATAAATACTATTTATTCATAAAATAGTATAGGTATAGCAAGTTTCCCATGTTTTTCCTTACTATTCCACTTTACCTATTCTATCTACTAATCAAGTCTGTATTCATAGTTTTCTACTTCATGGTAGAGTGATAAAGTGCTGAAGTGGCAGAGATATGATAAGCATCTATGAAATGCTATGAATCAACAATCACAGCAAGAATGTTATGCTTTATTTTTACAATCAAAGTTTGTCTCATAACTTACGCACACACAAGGTACTTTTTTGAACAGTATTAGGGTGTAAAAAAAAGTACTACGTTCCTTAAAACCACGTAATGTATTAGTGATAAACAATACACACACATTAAATAAAATAAATAAAAAATATTTTGTTTTTATTCGTAATTCGTAAAAAAAAAAAACGCTACGCAAACGCAACCCTACAGCACGCATACGCGCACGCACTGCACCTCGCACCCGCCCGGCCACGCCGCGCCTGTGTGCGTGTAAGGATAGGGTTACTTGTGCTTCTGTTTGATGAATTTAATAAAAAATAATTTATTTTATTTGTGTATTGTGTTGTATATCACTAATACCTAATACATTCTGGGACTCAAATTACAGTATTTCTTATTGCATCAGTTTATGATATAAAGGTAAGGTAGATAATTTTTTTTTTTTTTTATAGTCCCACTGCTGGGCAAAGGCCTCCCCTTTGTCTCTCCAGGCGTCTCTATTTGCAGTCTCGCAAAAGATCTGATGGTTAGAGCTGCAAAGTTGACTATATGGTTGTTAGTTTTATTTTAGTTCTGCTAAAGTCATTCATGTGTTTACTAAATATTTCTGAAAAAAAATTATTCTTCTTTCATATTAGTTTCTATAGCGGCATGATCAGCAAGACATCAGAAAGCATGGAACTATGTGTTTGACGTTTCAGGTGATCCAGCTCGTATTGTTCCTATCAAACTGATAACAAAGTCAGACATTTGGATCTAAGCCTAATAGTTACAACTCTAGATCTCAAGGGCAAGTTTTGAGGGTTATCCAGATAGATCTGTATATTGCTATAGTGGCAGGTTGTCAGCCCATCGCCTAAATTACAATACTGAAACCCTTGAATCCCTAAGCTGATTTTTACAGCATGCCCGGGAGGAGACACAGCCAGCACATGCTATGTTTTTCTATCGCTCCCAGTCCAGCATGGAAGAATACAGGTAAGGTACCAGTTATGTTGCTTAAGATGTAAGTACAAGGACGGACATGCACTGGGTTTGCACTAATCAGCAGTCTGAAGTATTATGGAACTCTAGAACAAACAATATGCCTACATGATGCTAATCTCGCCCACACAAAATTGGTGTTACGCACGCCATATTATCACATAAACAACCCTGCACTGATTAACCTTTTGATTTCAGTTCTATAGTGTGCAACAACTGCTAAAAGTGCATGCATTCTTGAATAACGCACCATCTGCGTCTGACTCATACATAAACAAACATCGATACTTACCTTATATTCGACACATCTCCTATTTCTTGAGTAAAAGACATAGATATAATAAATAAAAAAAGGATATAATATATTTCTTCTCGAAAAATTATGTCCGCATCAACAATTATCTTTGTAATAAAATTATATGTAACAGAAATCCGTCTAGCCTAGTCTAGCCCACGACACGATCGCCATCAACCCACTCAATCGCCATGTTAGCAACTGTCAAGTCAATTGTCAATGTCAGTTGTTTTTTTTTAATATATTCTCCCGTTTGGGAAGGCGAAGAGCGTGAGCCCATGCAGCCTAGTCTTCAGAGTGTATTTTCTTTTGTCTTCTTATACCTAATCTAACCTACGCTAACCTAAAAGTCATTGGAATGCGCCGGTGATTCACATTCTAATGCTCAACAGACTTTTGCGCGAAGATAACAATCCGAATCGTACGGTAGCGACTTCCTTTGCTTCTTACTCCCGCCATATTGTTCCTCGTCAGCAGATCATTATGTTAAATCCACCACATTAAATACAAAAAACACTGCAAGAAACTAATTTAGAAGAGCGAGGAACAAAGTCCGTCAGATTTTTCATGCCCCCCGCGCAAAACCCCAACCTAACCTAACTTGACCTAGAACTCATTAGATCGCGACATCGCGAGTGGCCGCCATCTAATGCTCTCTGATGATTTACGCGGGAGTGTCGAGTCGAACCATATAGGATTTCTGTACTTTATTTCTTACTTTCACCACATTGTCTTTCACTACCGGCACATTATTATGCTAATCCCACTACACTAACAAAATAATAATAATAACCGCGAAAAACTAAATGAGAAAGCCAGAAATTCAGTCCATACGTGTGATTCGTTACGGTTCCCGCGCAAAACTCCTTGTCAATGTCAGTCAGTAATCCAAATTTTTTTTTTATTCTCCCATGTAAGGGAAGGCAAAGAGCTTGAGCCCATGCAGCCTATTCTTCAAAGTATTATTTTCAGTCTTTTTAACATAATCTAACCTACACTAACCTAAAAGTCATTAGAATCCGCCAGTGATTTATATTCCAATGCTCAACAGACTTTTGCGCGGAGTCATTAGAATCCGCCGGTGATTTACATTTCAATGCTCAACAGACTTTTGCGCGGAGATAACAATCTGAATCGTACGGTAGCGCCTTCCTTTGCTTCTCACTCCCGCCATTATTGTTTCTCGTCAGTAGATCATTATGTTAAATCCACCACATTAATGCAACAAACACTGCAAGGAACTAATTTTTAGGAGCGAGGAACAAAGTCCGTCAGATTTTTCATGTTCCCCGCGCAAAACCTCAACCTAACCTAACTAATCTAGAACTCATTGGAATGCGAGAGCGGAGCTCACATCCCGATGGTCAAAGATGATTTACGCGGGAGTGTCGAGTCGAACCATTTAGGATTTCTGTACTTCATTTCTTACTTTCACCACATTGTCTTTCATTACTGGCACATTATTGTGCTAATCCCACTACACTATCACAATAATAGCCGCGAAAAACGAAATTAGAAAGCCAGAAACTCGTCCTACGTGTGATTCGTTACGATTCCCGCGCAAAACTCTCAGTCATGCTCGCTCATGTCAAGTTTTTTTTTTACGTTCCTCCCATAATATGGGAAGGCAAAGAGTTTTAACTCATGAATCCTAGTCTTTATTATTTCTTTTGTGTAACCTAATCTTATCCTACTACTAAACCAACCCAAAAGTTATTGGAATGCGTCGGTGATTCACATTCCAATGCTTAACAGACTTTTGCGCGGGGATAGGCAAAAATTACGTGCCATAGCTTAGATTAGAGGGTGTTTCAGTAGCGTAAAAGGAGCCTACCTGTAAAAAAAAAAACAACTAAAAAATACTTGTCTTTCACTACCAGTAATAATATTCCCACTTTCCCACACTAATTTAGAAAATGGTTATCTTCATATTTGTCCAACAGAGCACAAGCGGTAGAAATAGAACACTTGAATCACGAATCTGTTTTGGTGTCAAGTAAGTCAGAATATAGAGTCAATGCGTGTGGTGTGCCGCAAGGAAGTGTTCTGGGTCCTCTACTTTTCTTTTGAAGTGGCATCATCCAACCGAACAGAACAGAACACAAACGGTATAACTATAGGCTTACAGTTAGGTACACATAACATAAGGACACTAAACAATTTTAATTAAACAAGTTAAATAAATCAAAGAAAGAAAAAGAATTCGCGCGGACATGTTTATTTTACCCACAGATTTTACCTTATTTTTTACTTGAAACATACTGCCAAAAAATTTAAGTGGCCAGTATCATTTTGTGCGCTTCGAGATACAAACTTTTTATCTTTTGTCGTCCGCCTGATTCTAGTCTTGAATCAGGAATTTAAAAAAAAATTAAGGGAGGGAAAAATGTATGGGATTTACTTTCTCCCCGTGGGGAGAAAGTATATTTCATAGGTATATATTTGCCGCCCGCATATGTTCGCTTGGATTTACGTACTTTCTTCCCCTTTTTTAAGTAAGAACTAAGGCACTTTCCGAACAAGTGTAGTATAAAATACCTCAGAAACTACGAAACAGACATTAACAATACAATAAATTCCACAGAAAACAGTTAATTTGGATAAGACTGGGACTAGAATTCATGAAGTTAATTTGAAAAAGTTGTTGTAAAAAAAGAACTATTACAGTTTTAAGATTTTTCTTCTGAACGTAATGGTCTGGTCCCGGTTTCGATTGGAGTATCATAAATCTTTACTACCTATAAGGTAAGCTAAACTATGAAACTTTTCAGCGTTGTATAAAAAAAATAAATTAAATCAAGAGCGATAATAAAATAAGTAAAGAAATAAAAAATAGATATAGTAAATTATAAACAGCATCTTGTATTAGATTATGTGATGATGTGACGATGATGATGATCTAAAAAATTTAAATAAAAAATTTCACGATTTTATACGAGTTTCAAATATCAACATAACCAAGGAGAGTTAACGTAACAGTCGTGCACTATGGTCGAATAATATTAAAATAAAAACAATAAATATGATTACAATAATTGGAAGGTAGACGTGTAGGAATAGGAATATGGTGCGTAACGAGATTGACGTGCGAGTTGGAGTCGGTGTCGCTGTCGGCGACGCTAAGAGGCACGACGAGGCGGCGTCGTCGGATCGATACCCTAGCGCGGCGCTGCAGGCGGTTGCTCATCCGCGCCGGCCGCCTCGGCCGCCCAGCTGCCGCCGCCGTCGTCGCCGCCGCCGCGCTCGCCGTGCCGCGCCGCGCCGCTGCTCGCCACTCCGGCGACCGCCCGCGTCGCGACTCCACGCGACGATGCGTGGCGACCGCGCCGCTCGCGACACGCGACACAACAAGGACCATGACAACTTAAAGTCTTCGCTCAAAAAGGGGGGCAAGTCTAAAAAGCACCGAGTAATTTTTGATGAGAGCGCTAATGAATTTTTTGAAGCTGATTATATTATTGTGGTGCGAGATGAGTGCGGATACTCCGATGAAGGCGAAGGCGATGAATGCTCGGGGTGTGGAGCGTGTGAGCGGTACCAGGAGCCTGAACCTGGAGCTCTCAGCCCGCCGGAGGGGTACAAGGATATGGGCCTGTTCAACCGCGATGGTACCCTGCGCGAGCAGGCGTGGTGGGAAGCGGGAGACGTGCTGCTGGTGGGCGAGCGCTCGGGCACGGTGTTCACGCCACAGCACCTGCAACTGCTGCGGCGCCTGCAGCGGGAGCGGATGCTGCGGTCTACCATCTGTGCGGACTGCGACGCGCACGCGGCGCTCCACCAGCCTCTCGGTGAGTCACCTCTACCCTTGCCAAGGACGAGCGCCGTCCGGTCGGCCTTGCTGGTCCACCGTGTCACCGACCAGCCAGATCCCAGATCATATTTCTCGTCTCACAGCTTACACTGATGGTTGACTCTATACCACGGTATAGTAGGTCGCACCGATGTTCCACGTCCCGACACGCGCCGGTTAAGAGGAAACCTTACAATTTGTTATCGTCACCGTTCTCAATGAATTGAATAAATTGAACATAATCATCTAGGTACTAATAGCGTACACAACTCGTTTAAGATCTTAATATACATTTTCACAATGCAAATGCGAGTGTTCGGACATTGTAATGCTTTGCGAACCTTCATAATTTTCTTGTAAACGTTGTCATTATCATATTAATAAAATAAGATAACTCGAGACGCTCAAGCGAAAATATTAACTGCGTGAGTAGGAGGTACTGGGTATGTTGGAGAGTAGGTAAGGTACTGAACAATGGAGAGACTTGAACTAGTCTGAATCACAACAATGTGGCACCGTTTTAGATCGTTATTAGAGCAGAGTGACGCAAGTTTCACAACAGCGTACACATCTTTTGTCCTCCTGAAGAGAGAGCTCTCGATGATGATTTTACCCTTTTTTCCCGTTCACGGTTGAGTGGAGAGTCTCGCGATCTCGAGCTAGGTATCTGTCGGCCAATATCGACAGCAGCCAGATTCGCAAACACTAATTATTGAAAAAATACCTTAACCATTATGCACCTTACATACCTACGTTAGCTAACATTTATGGTTGTAGTGAAAGTTTTCACTTTCTGCTCTATTACTTAACTTACTTAATATTGACTAACCAACAAACCAAAGTATGTCTGAAATTGAATGAAAAAAAAAACCCAGTCGAAACTTAGTAGCTGTATGCTTTTTTTCATCATTTGTTATAAACTTCAATCAACTTAGCTCTACGGTTGAGCTATGTTGATTAAAGTTTATAACTCTACCACCTACTCACATTCCTATAGGGAAAATATCATGGAAAAATTTAATAAAATTACGTGCTGGTCACCACGGTCCTAAAACCAATTTTTAGGGTTCCGTAGTCAACTAGGAACCCTTATAGTTTCGCCTGACTGTTTGTCTGTCTGTCTGTCTGTCCGTCTGTATGCCGCGCCCCTGTGAAAATCTCAGTTTTTTACCTATTATTATGAAATTTGATATCAAGATAGATTATAGGTAATGACGCAAATCTAGAAATGTAAAAAAAATATTTCAAAATATTATTTTTGGACCCCCTCCCATACGAGTGAAAGGAGGTTTAATTGAAAAAAAGTCTGAAAAATTTCTGTCTCGAGATATTTGCATTCAAAGTTGCAGTATTTGTCAAAAAAAAACCAGTCATATCTTCGAAACTATAAATGCAAAATTTATTAAAAAATATGGAATACAGCTCTTTAGTTGTAGTAGTTTTGAAAACTATAACGAAAAGTGTAGCATTAATAGTTAGCGAAATATTTAGGAAAAACCGTTTCAACAAAACTACTTAATCTGTAAAGTAAAGGTGAAATGATCCTTATATAGCTTTTGTATGTGCTTGAAATCAAATTTTGAAGATAATTATGTTGTTATAAGTAAACATTAAGGCTACGGAACCCTACATATGGGCGTGTCCGACACGATCTTGGCCAATTTTTTCTACTACAGCATCGACGTCAACAGTATTATAACTGGTAAGTATGTTTTCAATGTCTGAACCACCGGATATAGTATCCTGAAACTGAAAAAGAAAAAGTTTATCAAAATATGTACCTAAATCAAGCCGTTTTAACAGTTCGCAAGTAAGCATGAAGAAAACATGATTCGGTTGGTCTTGGTTACATGAAGATATTCGCAGTAATGCATCTGAGTATTTTGAGATACAAGCAGACCAATAACAATTTAACAAGGTGTAATTCATAAATGTAGGTAATTGGTCTTTTACTTTCTACGAGTATCGCAAGTGCAACAATGAACTCAATAAGTGGTGAAATAGCTACTTACGAGTACTTAGCAATAACTTAACCGCAGGAAAGCAAGTAGAAACAGTTCGCTCACTCTCAGCTCTCTGTAAAAATTTGTGTAACAAAGTATAAATTGCCAGGGCAGGTATTGGTATTTGCCTTAGAATATTATACATGCTGCAGACCAAAAGGAGTTTTTAATCTGAGAAAAGTCCATGGCAGATACTAAAAAAATAAAAGTCATGCTCAGTTGTCAGAGGCGTCAGAGGTTGCACTGTCAGGTTGCCAGCACCAGGTTAGTTACGTCAGTTATATACAAAAGCATAATTTGAAATAATTATATTAATTATGAATATACTTGGAAGATATTTAAAACTTGGGATAGGAAATTACGTAAAGGGGGTTCGAAGATTTACCATTAGTCCTTATTTGCTAAATGCCGGGTATGAGACGACCGATGAAGTAAAGGAATCAGACCCAACGCAACTAGAACACATCGCATCCCCCAACTACACCATCAGGGAACACAACAGCTGTCGCCGTCAAAAAATCTATGAATTTGGATTGTATGTAGCTACTTGTCTGCCTAAATACGTACAGAAGGTACAAATACAGCACAATGACGAAGTAGAGATCTGCTGCTGTCCGGAGGGCATGTACCCGGTGCTCAGTTTCTTGCGCTACCATCAGCACGCGTGTTTCGAAGCCCTGTCAGCTGCGACGGCGATCGATGTGCCCAGCAGACAATTCCGTTTTGAAGTAGTATACTGCCTTTTAAGTTTGAGGTTTTCGGAACGTATTCGTTTCAAAACCTATACGGACGAGCTGACTCCACTCCACTCTGCGTATGAGTTGTACAAGGTATGCCACTTTTTTGAGAGAGAAATTTACGACATGTTCGGTATAATATTTTCTCATCATCCGGACTTGAGAAGAGTTCTTACCGATTACGGTTTCACCGGCCATCCTTTGCGGAAAGACTATCCTTTGATAGGGTACACCGAGTGTCGTTACGACGACGACATAAAGAAGATCGTGTACGAGCCGATTGAGTTCGCCCAGGAGTACAAGAGCTATCAGTTGAACTCGCCGTGGAACTATCTCAGGAACTTCCATGAGGGGTACAACCAACCGCCACCTCCGCCGAAAGAAAAGTAAAGTATTGTTAACAAATTTTGAGTTTGAGTTTCAAGAACAAAGTTTGAGTTTATTTAATATGGGGTATACCTAAAGCTTTGTCGAATATTTAATATACCATCACATTTAATCCTGTATTTAATTTTTGGACTGGACATTAATAATCATTTGTAATGTTGACATCTCAATCAAGCAATGTACCATATTACCTGGTTGATAACAATTAAATTGTAAACAATCAGTCACAAAGTTCTATTCGTAGATATATTTTTAAACACGAATGTTTAAGCAAACGCCATGATCAATAAGGCTTTAACTTATACACACACACACACACATATCATCACGCCTGTATCCCTAACGGCAGAGGCAGGTAGGCAGAGCGTCAACGACCCAAACAAAGGACGTGTCGCCACGTCTGACAAGTTGTTGAGGGTTGTTTAAGATAGATCTGTATATTGCTGTAGTGACATGTTGTCAGCCCATCATCGCCTAATTTACAATATACTGAAACCCTCGAATCCCTTAGCTGGTTTTTACAGCATGCCCGGCAGGAGATGCAGCTGGCACATTCTATGTTTTTCTATTGCTCCCAGTCCATAATGGAAGTAAAAAAAGTTTAACTTATACGATACATAAATAGAAAATTTAACATCCTTTAAAATGAAACGCTTTGCCTTGTCTAATTCTAAACTTGATTAATTTAAATCTTCAATTTTATAAAAAATCAGAATTCGGTTGAGCAGTTAAATTGGCAAGCGAGTCGTTACCCTCACGACACGGTCACCTTACCGAGGGTTCACAGACTTGGCTTCGGCGCCTATGAATGACGCCTGCAGCAGACTACTTCAGTTTTGCAATGTACCTACGTACTTTACTTTCACATGGAAATTCTTAAATTGCTGCTTAGCAATAAGGCCGCCTATTGGTTACTAGTATTTGTATTATTTCCATCTTTATCGTGTCTTTTCTGTTCTTATCTTTTTATCGATCGTCGATCTGATCGAAAGGTCAGCAGAATATAGGTACTTGTTCTTTATTATAGGTAAATATGTCTACACTACTGAAAGTCTGCGCTAAGCTAAACGTGTTAAGCAGGTAGCTACGTTCATGTGTTCATAAGTTGCTATATAAATGTCTTACGAGTAAGCGGATTGTAAAATGGCGTTCTACTTATTTACAAAACGGCCCCGTTTTGTGAATCCGATCAATTGACTAGTTGTGATCTAATTCATACATAATATTTGCGAAAGTAACTCTGTCGATCCACAATCAGCGAAATTTCCTTTTTTTTCGGCCCATGATTCATAAATGCCCCGCTAGTACCACCACCGGTGGTACATACAACTAGGTGGTACTAGTGGTCCTAAAGGGAGCTAATTTGGGCATTGATCGTCACATAACATAATAATAGGTACCTATATGAGGTAATTTTGGCATCGTGGTGTAGTTGTAGATGCTGGTGTGCTTACTACGCAGCCGACCTTGAGACAGCGTTAGGACTAATTAATCGTGCGTGCCATTGCCATATAAACAGTAGGGCCGTCAACTTTTATGAATTTTATGCATTATTTCATATTTTTTTTCAAAAACTATACTTTACAATTTACAACGTGTAACAGAAAGGGTATAATATACATCCAAAAGGATGGATGTGAATCAACCCATGAAGCTGAACTACTTTCCCCAAGGAACATAGGTCGAAATACGAAAATGAAATGACCTTCCGTACAAAATGCATCAGCTGATAGTACACTAAGTATGGGAAACTGAATTATTTTTATCGTATTTCGACCTATGTTCCTTGGGGAAAGTTGTTCAGTTCCATTGGCTGATTCACATCCTACATATACATAACATACATAATATTCACGCCTTTATCCCCAATAGGGTAGGCAGAGCGTAAACGACCTAATCAAAGGTCGTTCCGCCACGTCTGACAAGTTTTGAGGGTTACCTATTCCAGATAGATCTGTATATTGCTATAGTGACAGATTGTCAGCCTGTCCGCCTTAATTACAATACTGAAACCCTCGAATCCCTTTTCTGATTTTTACGGCGTGCCCGGGAGGAGATGCAGCTGGCACATTCTATGTTTTTCTATCACTCCCAGTCCAGCATGGAAGTAATTACTTATGACTTAATCTTATAGAATTTACTTACGTAAATTCACATCCTTTCGGATGCATGTCCTTGTATATCACTATCACTAAATAGTATAAAACATAGTCGCTTCCGGTTGTCTGTAACTCTGTATGTATGTATGCTTAAATCTTAAAACTACGCAACGGATTTTAATGCATTTTTTAATAGATAGAGCAATTCAAGAGGAAAGTTTATATGTATAATACGTACATGCATAATATAGTAGAGCAACACTGATAATTTTCGAGGTTTCTAATGTGATGTCGTAAATAAACACATTTTTTTGCTCTGATATTGCAAAACTGCTGGGGCTAAACCCTACGAAATAGATCAAAATAATGAGGTCCGGGAGGGAGAGGGAAGTGAGGTCCGGGAGGGAGAGGGATGTGAGGGCCGGTAGGGAGAGGGAAGTGAGGTCCGGGAGGGAGAGGGAAGTGAGGGCCGGGAGGGAGAGGGAAGAGAGGGCCGGGAGGGAGAGAGAAGTGAGGGACGATATCTTACTTAGTGTGGCGTTGCTTTTCCGGGCTGGACGAAGTCTGCTGGTTCCGCTAGTGATAAGATAAGTATATAAGCTTTTTTTAACGAGTAGTGGTTTGTTTGTCACTTCTGCGATGCAACTTGCAATATTCACCTTAAAATTGAGAAGGAAAAATAAACCGGTCAAGAGCGTGCCGGGCACGCCCATATGTAGAGTTCCGTAGTTATTTCTTTACCATAATAGTACATTACGATACAAGTGCGGTGCGTTGATAGTTACAGCCGAGGCGATATTGCTAGCCCGAGCCGTAGGCGAGGGCTACAAGAAAGCAGAGGCTGTAATTATCAAACCGCACGTATGTCGTACGACGTTTTATAACATATTTGCGAGGAAATAGCTAAAAAATTAAAACAATACAGCGAAAAGAAAAAAAGCGAGGAATAATTTTTACTCGTTCACAAATTAGCGATGCGCGCGCATCCACAGGGGTACGTTCAGTCGACCCAGTTCGATATTTATACCGATCGAATCTTATACTAGTGGGACGCACTGAACGTGCACCTTAGCTGCTGTCAGATAAAACCTAACTTCCGGTGCGCCTCTGAACGGGCCGGATAAAAATTAACCTAGTCGAAATTTCGTCTGCCAGGTGTCTCTGAACGGGCAATATAATTTTTAAACAGGTTAAATTTCGATCGATCGAGCGTTTCTGAACGTACCCCAGATTACGTAGTATATATCGCGCAGCGCTTTTTTTTAAGGCAAACCACAAAAAACCAGCCAGTATTACTAATAAACTAAATTAATATTTTTTTTATTTTGTTACTGATAAATGTTATACTTTATCTCCCAAAGTTTATTTTATTTATAAAATGTTGACCACTTTTCTGCCATAAAAACTCTTTGCTAAGATTTAAAAAAGTACCGTTCGATAAACCGTGCGTTTTACCTAATAAAAAAAAAAACTCGTGTGTTTTACAGCACTCGTGCATTTTACATTACGATTACGCTCAAGTACGTAATAAGATACAATACAATATTGGAATTGGTGTAGTAAGAGACCCTTTACGAGCAAATGTGTTATAAAAGTCATAAAACAACTTTATTTCCTATAAAAATTGGTTATGCAAAGTTTTTAGAGGCTCAACATTTTCCAAACGATCTAAAATTTGCAAAATAATACTCCCCTAGGTAGGGAGGTGGGTATTCTTCACGTTCTATCTCAAAAATGATTAGGAGTTTATGAAAATTATTGAGATTTTGTTGCAAGATGCTCTACAATTGTTTGGAAGACGCTCCAAGATATTTGCAAAATCCCTATTTTGGTCATCTTTAACCTATTGAATGCTTGAATATGACCTTGAAGCGGACACAACATTTAGTAAGACAAAATGAACGTTTCTCATTTTTTTTTAGCCAAATCAGCCCTCATTAGACTTTTTGGAAAACCATGTACGCTTTGTTGTGGTCCTTTGGGTACCCTACTGGTACACAGGTCCTTCACGAGCTTTCTCCGTATAAACTTTACAGGGAATTAAGTGTACAAACAAAGTAAACCAAAAAATCTGAAAATCCATGTTTTGTATACCACTATGATTATAATTTTCACAATCTGGCGGCGGTAGCTCTGCGGGCGGGCTGTGCTAAAAAGGAGTATTATTTTAATGGTGTTTTCGGGTAAAATGTTATTTTATTTGTAGTTATGTCTGTGAGTTTGTTTATTTAGATTTAATTAATAACTTTTGCATTTTAATTTAAATGGATTTTCCCATTTTCCAGGCAGCGTAAACACAGACGCGGCTAAATCACATCCAGAAAACTGCTCTGTAGTGTCAGATGGAGAAGGAATTTTTAAATTTTTATTAGCAACATTTTGTATGTTACAAATGATATTGTAAGTGTGGGTAATTTAACGCGTGATAACATTAGCAGCCCTAATAAGTAGACGAACGAACAAATTGGTTGCTAACAAGCAATTATTGAGGCCACTGTTTGTAGTGCAGCGTAATTGTACAGTATGCGTCAGTACAACAACTAAGTATAATAACTAACTAAGCTGGCTTAAAGGCCTGAACCCACAATTCCCATTACATATTAACACCGGACCGGACCGAACTATCAGCTTCCGGAGTGGAAATACTGAATGCGATATTCGTGAAGATATGAGATTCCAATATTCTATTCTATATATCTGTTGCGCACAATCCCCGAAATCGCTTAGGCTTAAATCCTATTGGCTAGAAAAAGGGGTCATTTCGCGGATTGGCAATTACAAAACGCACAATCCCTGAAATGTCCATTTATTCCGGCCAATAAGCGGTGTAAAACAACCATTCCTCTGACTGGCAAACCAAACGGCCAATTGCCGATAAGTACCTACCTACCTACCTAGTTAAAATATCAGGTGTGAGAGACAGCTTAACGCAAACTGCTCAGTTCATAAAACTGAAAAATGACCTGGAAATGATCATTGAGTTGATAATTTTGAATGGGAAAGTCAAAAAATAATTTACTTTCTGAAGAAAAAAAAATCCTGTTGAAAGTTGTTTAGTTTCGTTGACTATCACTTTCCGTTTGAGCTGGTTAAAGTTTGAAAAATATGTAAGAAGAGCTCATTTTCGCTGTTTTTAGGGTTCCTTACCTACCTCAAAAGGAAAAAAGGAACCCTTATAGGATCACTCGGTTGTCCGTCTGTCTGTCTGTCTGTCCGTCTGTCAAGACCCTTTTTCTCAAGAACGCGTGAAGGTATCAAGTTGAAATTTATACTGAATACTCAAAGCTAGGGTCCCTTGAAGCTGTAAAAGAATCATTCTTCTAAGTCCTCGCAATCAAAAGATACGAACATTTATTTGATAATTTGCAAGGGAGCCGAAAACTAAAAGTACACTTTTTTGTGATGTAACCAAAAAAATTTAGTTTTTGGATTTTTTCCTTTGATTGTGCTAGGAGACATTGCTTCTTGCCAAATTTCAAGATCCTAGGTCACCGCGGGCAGTACCCTATAGGTTTTGCCTTCCTCAAGATTCAAAAACCTACAGGGTACTTCCCGTGAACCTACAATCATGAAATTTAGAAGGAAGCAGTGTATTAGACACTGAGCACAATCAAAGGAAAATATCTAAAAACCTGTGCTAAAAACTGTAAATTTGTTCAAATATCACCAAAAAAAAGGATTACAAACTTATTTTAGTAGTCGTCTCCCTATATCTAGTATGGGGACAACAGCAAACTTTAGTTTGTCCTTTAGTCCAGTTGATATTTTTGGGTAAAAAAAGTCTGGGTGCTCAAGGGAGGGTTCTATATTCGCTTTAAATACCCCCAAGTTGGAACGGAAGCCTCGGTGAGCGAGTCCGACTCGCACTTGACCGGTTTTTTATATATTTATTTTATTTATTCATTACAAACGAATAAAGATATAGTATTATCTTGGGGATAAAAACGCAAAGCTAATTGCAGATGGCGCCACTAGCGAGAGTTCCAAAAGAGACCAATGAGAAGACGCAAAACTTTGACATTGACAGATTTACTGACCAATCACAGGAAAAAGGAACACTCGCTAGTGGCGCCATTTAGTTCCCAGTTTTTATCCCCTGCAGTCAGTTTCATTTTGAAAAGTGTCTCTTTAACTTCTGGGATACCTTTTAATATATAAAAGATATTTCAAATAGTCGAACTAAAGTTTTTCGGATCCATGGGCCGATTTATATTATTAGGTAGTACCTAACCTACGCACGCGACGAGTTTACGTTATTTCCGTAACACATTTTTAGCTAGGGTGAATTGCATTGCCCTTGGATTTCATTATACCTGATAATAGACTTAACAATCACATTATAATAGGACCTAAGTCTCAGAGTGTTTACCTTGGAACAAGTATTTTTTGACTGTTTACGGATTTGCCCTTGTAGTTTTCTGCTTAGCGTATCCACGTAGGTACGTATAACGATCGATCCTGCCCATTGAGACGCCCCCCCCCGCGCCGCTCGCAACCCCTCACGAAAGTGAAACGGCGGAAACATGGCAGAAACGTGCGTTTATTTCCTTCAAGTTGGTCGACACCTACGTCCTACGGTCCTATGTGAACGTGGAACACGTAAACTGAAGTGACGTCACGAACATGGCTGCATGAAAATGATGAAAAACGTTCGGACCTTTTTAAACAATGTTGCCGATTCTGTTGTAGACACAACTTAACTAATTTTATTTTCTAAAATATTATACATAAATAAAAAAGAGAAGTAATTAAATGGCTTGCAATTATAAAATTTGGTAAGCCACAAAGAAACAGCAAGCATTTAAATATTTTGGTCAGCATACAAAGATTTTGTCTGCAATAAAAAAAAAACAGGCAGCAAATGAACTCCTTGTTCCGCAAATAATTTTGATAATGGTCAAAAATTTAATCATAAATGGGCAGCTTACAATAACATGAGGTTGCTTGATAAACATTCAGTCCGCAAAATAACTAATTACAGAATTGGTCAGTATGATTTCATCTATACGTCACTTTAACAGGATTATAATCAGCTGTTTTGTTGCTGTCCCTTTTTTATTATTCGAATTTTAGAAAGTAACTTTTCCAAACTAAAATTTTGTGTTTCCATCAGAATCGGCATTGGCACCAATATACTTCGTAAATAATGGTTTCAGACGTTTTAGATTTATTTTTATTTACTACTACTACTTATTAAATAAACAAAATTATACTGATGTGAAGTCTGCCAGAAGTTGTTCCATTAAATATAAATTATACCTAGACGTAGCAGAAATTTTGCCAATCTAAAATTCTCACTTACCGCTCCTTAGCCCAGAAAAAAGGGATCTACATCAATGCAAAGCACACACCAATCATACTCAAGTACCATAAATATTTCTAAGAACTTATCATTTGCAAATAGCTTTAGATTCAAAATGTTAGGAACAATAGTGTTAAAAATGTCGGTCTGAGCCCCGTAAATACACATATTCGCAATGAAATTAGATGAGGTTATATTATGTTTATTTATAATAAGTACCTACTTATAATATTTTTCCTCCAAGAACCTGAGTAAAAAACGAAAAATAAAATAAGTGCTAAACACTTTTTTAAATTAGTTTTCACTAAGATGCTGTTTCTGTAAGATTTCTGCGTTTAAATTGTAGTGCAGCGTTCATAAAGCTTTATTTTAATGTCCATTAACATCGTGTTTCTTTTCTATTGTAAAAAGAAGAGCATTAAAAGCATTCGGCAAAGAATAAAATATTTTTCTCGCACTGTCGTCGAAATAAAAGGCAAAACTTTCATCAGAGCTTTCGTGAAATAAAAATATCGTGTAGACGTGTTGGGGTGGGATGGAAGAGTGGTGGAATATAGTATTCATTGAATTCATTTTGTACTGCGAGTGGTCTGGTGAAGAGAGTGCGAGAGGAGGCGCGGCGGCGGCGTCGCGGCCCCGGCGGCTTCTGAAAGCTAACGCTCCGAGCGAAAACCAAACAATTTCACTTCACAACATGTACTTACAAAGCACACCTGCATCAGGGCTGCCAGGTGATAAAATGCCGCAATCGTAGAAAAGAAATTTAGAGCCCACTGTACATTATTTTATAACACATTTGCTCGTAAAGGGTCTCTTATTACACCAATTTCAATATTGTATTGTATCTTATTACGTACTTGTGCGTAATCGTAATGTAAAATGCACGAGTGCTGTAAAACACACACAGTTTTTTTTTTAATTACGTAAAACGCACGGTTTCTTGAACGGTACTTTTTTAAATCTTAGCAAAGAGTTTTTATGGCAGAAAAGTGGTCAACATTTTATTAATAAAATTAACTTTGGTAGATAAAGTATAATAAAATAAACATTTAATTCTTTGATTTAATTAATTTTTACAATAAATTACAACCATTTATCTGTAACAAAATCAAAAAAATATTAATTTACTTTATTAGTAATACTGGCTGGTTTTTGTTTCTTTGTACTATGGCTTAAAAAAGAAAGCGTTGATGCGCGCGCATCCTAATTTGTGAATAAGTAAAAATTATTCCGCGTGCTTTTTCTTTTCGCTGTATTGTTAATTTTTTTTATCTAGTTCTATTTATTTCCTCGCAAATATGTTATAAAACGTCGTACGACATACGTGCGCTTTGATAATTACAGCCTCTGCCTTCTTATAGCCCTCGCCTACGGATCGGGCTAGCAATATCGCCTCGGCTGTATCAACCCACCGCACTTATATCGTAATGTTAATATTTACACTATTTTTCTATCTAAATCCATTAAAAACATTACCTACTATATAGTTAGGTATCGAATTTAGGTACCGTTTTTAAAGGTAGCCTGGGCACATTAGGTAGGTACTTATTTGGCCAATGGAGTAAAAAACATAGGTACAAGGATGTTTATTTATTAAACAGAATCTCCCATTAATGATACAAAATTTAATTTACATCTTGCATGTACTACAAATTACTTATTACCATGTTTACAGACTAAGGTCACCAAAGTTCAGATATCAACGCCCCAGGTCAAATCCAGCTCGAAGTATAGGTCAATGACTCGAATTAGAGAACAAAGAGTTAGGCTTCATAAACAGACGAACAAAAAGACCTCCCATAGCGGTACCATAGAGAGGGGCTTATAGGAAGTTCATAAGCCGTTCTCATATTCTATTTTCTGTATTTCTCTCTTCAGTCTTGTGGTCATGCTATACGACAGCAGCTGGCGCCACCTGTTGACTGCAGTCGATCGGTGACGACGGCTGCAGTCGTACCTGCAGTTGGCAAGTGCTAGTTCGAGACATTTGAAATCGGGCCCGATTCGTAACCATCCCGACTTTTATTGTCATCCCGTTCTGTTCTCTCATGATAGAAAGTGACAGGTATGGACTTATATTAGTTAAGTCGCGTATTTTGCAACCACAAATTGCTACCGTTATAGAGGTCCACTGACTAAAAGGAAAGAGAGAAAGACAGAGAAAGAAGAAGAGAAGGACTGATGGACTTCCTATTAGCCCTTCTCTATGGTACCACTATGGCAGTTCTTTTAAGTTCGTGGTCAGGTCAGGGTATAAGATTTTAAACTCAACTGACTTGCCCTTGTCTTTCTGAATTAATTATAATTAGCATTCATTTCTAACTATAGAAACTAGTCGAAGTAGCCGAGGTTTTCAGTACGTTTCGACAACTTGTCACATGTTACTTGTGTTGCGCTGGTGTGTAAGTATTGCACTCCAAATAATTTGCTGACCAAACTTTAGGATGTAGGTACCTAGTGTACCCACCCATGAAATTGAACAACTTTCCCCAAGGATCATAGAACGAAATGTGAAAATAAAAGTACTTAAGCTTCTGGCACTATTTGTAGAAACTTTCAAATTTCGACCTATGTTTCTTGGGTAAAGTTTCATGGGGAAGGTTCACACAGTCCACCTCGCTTCACACCTTACAGTGGTAAGCCATTTTTTATACCTACCCAGTATAGATTCACTTTTCAGTTTATATGCCTACCTCTTCCAGTTCGTTAATCGGCTCCCCAAAAATACCGTCCGTCCGAATTTACTGGCTACATTTTAATTTTCTCCCCTTTTTGCCGGGCACGTCATATTGGGTCAGGCCACCGTATTGACGTATAACCAAAAATAGCATTTTTAATGGAAAGAACGATAGCAATTTTATAGGTAAAATTGCAATTTGAAGGGTAAGTAGGTAGGTACTACACGTGCCGTTCATAGCAAGTATAATGGAAGGGCAGAAATTATCAAAGATGAAGTAAACATACCTACTTCTAATATTATTTATAAGCCCACAGAACAACAATGAGAAAAACCGGGTTTGACCTTATTATATGTTTCTCAAATCAGAAAGATTTTTTGTCATATCATTCACAGATCTAAAAGAATGATGCTCATGTGGGCGAAACACATTACGTGGTAACGCAGTAGGACCTTATTATTAAACCCTGCTGTATGTTCAGAAAGGACTGACTGACTGTGCAAACATTCAGTCACCGATCAGTAGCTGCGGCAGCTCTGATTGATGTTTTGTCAAACATGTGTCAATTTCACTGGACCACACTGGACACTACCTACCTCTATCTACACTAGTACCTAATCGATTCCTTCTATTTTCTGAGACCTCACTTCGTTGTCGTCTCTAAAACAATGTAATAAAGGAGGAATATGAATGGGGTTGGTCCTCACGTGACTTTATTAGGTAGGTATCATGTGGGTTTTTCGAGTGGACGTACAATCCCATGAAGCCCAGTACCAGAGTTTTTAAACTGCCCAGTAGCACATAATAAGGCCTGTGACATTGTTTTGAACGACCTAAACCTATAACGACCACTATCATGACAGCAACCGCGGTCGACGAATTACCTTGCCTGCCGAAACAAGAAAACCTTTATCTTCCAGACAATCGTGATTCAGCCTGCTATAATAATAGTAAGTAGTCTAATATGCGGAATGCTGTTAAAAAACTATGAGGGATAAACATTGAAGGTGGTTATTGTACCTACGATGAAATTAATTTTCCGTCAGAATTTAAAGTTTAAAGTCACAACTATTACAGGTTCCAAATTGACTGTGCAAATGCTCAGTCACAGGGGATCAGTAGCTGGCAACATTTTTCCCCCTTCACTCTATGATGATCGACAACAGACATCTATCAGACAGCTCATTGTATGCAGAAAATGTCATTTTATGTCATTTTGTATGGGCTGTCGGCTGTCTGTCATCGATCAAGATAAAATGAACAGGGTATAACTTAAATCCAACAATACCTGTCATTTTCTGTCTTGAGAGAGAGAACAGAAAAGGTCGGCAATAGGATGAACTAATTTTGATCTTGTCAGTTACAATTCGTTCTAAAAATTCAAAGGAATTTGGTCGATACCCCCCTATCTCCCCACACCACTTATTACCTATCCATAGATTTTTGATTTGACAGGATTATAATTAGTCCCTTTCTGTTCTCTCTTGGCAGAAAATGACAGATATGGTTTTATTTTAGTTTGTTAAATCGTGTTACCGTCGAGTCGTGGCTGTGCCGATTTGATTCAAAATGAGCCGAACATTTCAGTCACCTATTCATTTAAGTAGGAAATGGGTTCGTAATACCGCTTTGACAAGCGACGCGGTACGATGGGACATGGATGTGACTGACTAATAATCTGCCACTTTCAACCCTCAAAGTAAAATATATCAAACATCCCATGTAATTCTGTCGAAATACTCGTATCGTTTTAAATCAGCGCACACTACGGCGTCGCGATTACGTCTGTGGTTGCGCCAGAAATATGCAATAAACGCACAAAAGAGTAGGAGATAAAAAAAAAAACTACAAGTTGGTTTTATAAAAACTATATTTTCCCGAAGCAATTGTGAAAGCGTTGATTGTAATTCAGAAGGAGTAGACGTATTGAATTAATTATTAAAATCAACCTCATTTATTGCATAATTCTTTGTGTTCAATATTTTTAAACGTTGTATTTGTAGACCATTTAGGTAAACTAGGTAATTCATTTTTTTTTACTCTTTTAAGATAAGTAGGCCCTCAAACTCAACCACTTGCTGGTAAATCTCCTAAAATAGACTCATCTAAATACCTAGAACGAATAATTTGAACACGGAAAAACAAAAGAAAGTAAGAAAGGAAAAAAAAATGTCGAAAACACTATCATCGTTCGCTTAGAAGTAAAAAAAAGCCCGTAAAACCCGCAAAACCCTAGTTTAGTTTTTTTTATAAACCCTATTCGGTCCCCCCAGGTTGTTTCGAATGCGCTGTCGGCCTTTCATATAACTACTAGTAGATTAAACATTTCTTAGCTAATATTAATTTCTCTCTTTGTTTATTTTCCTGTTTCAATCGAGGCCTAATCACTTTTATCATATTTCGATCTATGTTCCTGTCACATTCCGCAATAACCGGGGTCTGGGGTTGGTTGGCTATGGCTACCCCTGACGCCTATTATATCCGGCTCAGACTGCAGACACATTGCTATTTCAACTTCAACTTCCGAGTTGAAGGTAGAATTGCAATATTCCATATCCGTACGGTGTTTGGAGGCGCAGGTTCGCAAACTTGCATTTATCCGGGACGATGTCACTACTTCCATTTCGAAAATCTACATTTAATATTTTTGTATTTCACACTCTTCTTTAGTCTGCCTCCGGGAACAATTCTTGCGGAAGGAATAACATATATATGAGTTTATTTGTTTTCTTAAAAAAAAAGCTTAAACGCGGCGAAAACTACGATATGACTACGACGTGTCCCATGTAAAAATAAATTATTATTATTCAATGACAACGATGAATTTTCCCAAAGAAATATCTTGAATGTTTTACGTCTGCCTATATGATGAAACAAGGAGTCAAGGAGAGCAGATGTTGATATTAGGAAGGTACGCTACGCAGTACGCACACTTATATCCGAATAACAACGTGCAACAAAACAAACAGACTCAGTCAGGTAATCTGCTGATGCACTAAAGTGAAATCCATAATTAGAGAAAGTAGTTTGACAGCTGGTGATACCATGTTTCGACCAGTGCTGTACGTATCGATAAAATAAATATTTTCAGGTTTGGAATCTAGGCTTTTAAGTAATCGATAAAAATATTGCACCCACTGAATAAGGATGTCGTCTGATTATTTGGTGTTTGTAGCAACAAAGTGTTCGCAGGAGAACTTCTAAAATTATTAGTTACTCACCAATACGTTTGTATTGCAGTTTAGTTACGTTACGGCCCCGCAGCAGTAGCCGGAAGTGTTAAGCTAGATAACGCGCATAGGACGACATGTATACTTAATTTATTTCTCGAAGCTTTATCACAATAACAAACCCTTGGCGCGCACACTTTTTTTGACGAAAATACTAATAAAATAATTTCCACACAATTACACGTTTGTTTTTTGAGAAATTGGTATGAAAATGTTTGGAAATATGTATATTTTTGTGTTTTTATGTGTTTTCATACGTATTTCATACAAAAAATACAAATAAATTCGAATCAAACGCACTAACGCACTGCCAGTGAGAAAACCCGCAACTTCAAAATGAGTTTTTTTAATTTTTTTCTAGGTGACATTGATAGTTTATGGTATAAAATAAAAGAGTATATGTTTGTCTTTGGCTTTACTATCAACTACAGCAATTGTTATTGTTATTATTGTTTTATTAAGTTTGTTATTTTGTTACGGACTAAGTAATTCAATATGAATACTCCAACTGCAACTGGCAGCAAGAGAAAACGACCAATTGAGTGTCAACCATCGACGTCTCGTGAACCGCCTGGGGTTTCTTGTAAGCAAGTTACCCCGCCCTCAACTTCTATAAGTAATGTAGAAGAAGCAAGTGCCTTAACAACACCTCGGCCAGCAAGTGCAAGTAGTATCTCGCCACCTAAAAAACGGCTCCGACGAGCATTAATATCAATCCCTCATTGACTGAGCAAGCTACCCCTATCAGTTTGCGGGAAGCTGTACCTTACACCCCGTATAGCCATTGAAGTAACGCTTTACGAGCGAGAAACGATTTTAAAGTAAAACAATATAAAATTTACTTTATTATTTATCAGGAAATATTTTTTTTTACTTTCCCATACAAAATGACCACCTCGATGTGACAATTTGTATAGAAAAGCCAAATATTTTATTCATTTCCTGAAAGTATTTCCTGGTGAGAGTTGTTCAAATTCTTTGCAACCCCTCTCAGTTTGCGGGAAGCTTTCCCTTAAGGGTCTATGTGCTCGCGGCAACTGTCCCTTTCAAACCAATGACAGAATGCGCGCTCTGTCCTTTTCTAGCATGGGGCTGTTTCAAGCCGATTTCATATATTTTTGCATATATCTCAATGTATACAGAAAGTATTGAAAAACAGAGTTGATTATGATGTTCTTCATAATTATACGGTGATTTCGATATAACATTTGCTGTTTCTAAGCTCATAGAAATGTCACAGTTGTTCAAATTCGGCATTGAGACGCCAGTTTTTCATGATATTTCTGATGATTTCCTGGTGTAATCATAGTATTTTTAGATTATATCTATGAATCTAGTTGTTCTCCATATTTTAGAGAAGCTAACCATATATAGATTTATTGAAAATTCAACTATTAACTATACTAACAAAGTCAAATGCCGGACCGTGTTTAGCCCGATTTAGAGTACTTCCCTCCTTAAGCCTGCTCTACACTTAGTGCGTGAATTGCGCGCAAAAACCGCGACGCTAAGTGTGGAGTCTAGCAGCTTATTATGCAAATCGGCTTCAAACTTAGCGTTGCGGTTTTCGCACGCAATTCGTGTACTAAGTAGTAAATCAGTTCAACCTACACATATCGATAGTGAAACATCGACATTTACCCCAACACTATTTTTTTTTTCTGAGAAATGGTAACACTGCAATTGTCAAACTACTATCTCTAATTATGGATTTCACTTTAGACTAGAAGGAATACAACTACCAAACCAAGTCTCAAACAGAACATTGCATCAGGGTACAGATTTTTGAACCGCTCGAAAGCTAATGCGCATACGAAAGGGCAACTTTCGCATTCGATTTTCATACAAAATGACATGCGAAAGTTGCTCTTTCGCATGCGAATTCGATTCGAGCGGTTCAAAAATACGGCTCCAGAATGTTGCAAACTTTTCGGTAAAGGCTCTTTCGGCGGCCATATTGCCAGACCGTAAACAAACGTATCCGGCAAGGCATTCAAAATATCGGGTTCACATGAAATTAAGACTTGGCTTAAAGGACTAGAATCCAAGCCATAAAATATTCAAAAAAAAAAAAATTATTGGGTTGACATATACCTATATTTAAATTTAAATTAGTTAAAACTAATTTAAATATAGTGTATACATGCAAAGAAATAGTCACATTCCGTACGAAAAACAATACGCGAAGTGCCATATTGACGGATATTCAAAAGAATAGTTTAATATATGAAATTCCATTATTGTTGTCTTTTTTTAATCATTATTGTCTTTTGGTATTTCGGACAGGAGTACCAACATATCAACAAAACACCGATTTACAAAATGGCGGCATTATTAGGCACGTTCGTTCGTTCTACTAAAGTTTTTTTCTCATAGATTTCCGTGTGTTCTTTTGTATGGACCAACCACTATATATATAGGCTGTACCGTCCTATGTAACCTTTGCCTTAAGGAGGGAAGTACTCTAAATCGGGCTAAACACGGTCCGGCATTTGACTTTGTTAGTATAGTTAATAGTTGAATTTTCAATAAATCTATATATGGTTAGCTTCTCTAAAATATGGAGAACAACTAGATTCATAGATATAATCTAAAAATACTATGATTTACACCAGGAAATCATCAGAAATATCATGAAAAACTGGCGTCTCAATGCCGAATTTGAACAACTGTGACATTTCTATGAGCTTAGAAACAGCAAATGTTATATCGAAATCACCGTATAATTATGAAGAACATCATAATCAACTCTGTTTTTCAATACTTTCTGTATACATTGAGATATATGCAAAATATATGAAATCGGCTTGAAACAGCCCCATGCTAGAAAAGGACAGAGCGCGCATTCTGTCATTGGTTTGAAAGGGACAGTTGCCGCGAGCACATAGACCCTTAACAAAGGCGGTAAGAAAAATGAGCATTCATTGGTGGGAAATTGCGAATTAAGTAGGAGTGGAATGAGAAATTAAGAATTGATTTGTCTGTAGAATATTTATTAATTTCCATGGATTTTTTTGTGAAAAGCACTAGAAATTCCTCGGCGGAAAAGTATTTGCCTGACTCGTATTATTAAAGCCCTCGCCTTGCGGCTTGGACTTCAAACTCTACTCGTCCATCAAATGCTTGTTTTCCATGCCTCAGATTTAATGTAGGTACTATTAAACTCCATCAACTTTGTTGTTGTTCTATATGGTAGCACACATTGCGCGTCAAGTATCTTTCATATTGTATCTCGCAGCCCGTTTAGTGCAACGCGTAATTCGTGTCATCGACGTGGATTCTCGGTTTGCACACTTTTTGACGCGAATTGTTGGGTTGCATTTTATTCTTTTGAATAAGTTTTACGCGGTTTATAAAATGCAGTCAGTAATTGGCGACAAATTTAATACAAAACGAGAATCCACGTCGATGACACGAATTACGCGCTGCACTAAACGGGCTGCGATATACAATATGAAAGATACTTGACGCGCAATGTACGTCGAGGTCATGGTGCTATTTTGTTTTTAATTAGAGTAGAGTTGTACCAAGATCAATTTTTTGCATAATCCAAATCGATTTTTTGTCTAGGATATTGTGAGTAAATTAGTCTAATATAACCTAACCAACAGGAAGGTTTTCTGTATAGCAGCTGCTCCTCTGCGGCTCGGTCGCTCACTTCGTTCGCTCCAGGGGGTCACTATGGAACCTAACATAACCTACTGTCAGCGATGTGGGTGTTAATAAAGTTGTTTTTTTATTGCGGGGGGCTGCGCCCCCCGAGCCCCCCTATTTGGGGGGCTCCGCCCCCCCGCCCCCCCCTCGCGGGTTGCTTTATCTAAAATTTTCTAAAAATGTCATGAGAATCGAGAAGTTAAAGAAATCGATAACAGAATTGCCAGCTATGAATGATTCACATCTCTAAGGAAAGGTCAATGACATACACGAATTACTCGCTGCACAAAGCTTGCCGCGCTTTCTCGATGCGCTCAGTAATTGAAGTTCCTTGAAAACACGGATTATTTGCTGCATTTTTCTTGTCGCGAAATACATTTTGCACATTTTCTGTCACCAATTACTCGAGCGCATCGAGAAAGTTCAGCAAATAACCCGCGACACAAAAAATGCAGACCGTATTTGGTGTCAAGAATGACACGAAATACGCTCTGCATTTTACGTGTTGAATTTTATTTCGCGCTCAAAGATTGACGCGTATTGTGTCCTCCCTTCTATATAATGTGTTGTATGACGCCCTCTGGAACTGTTATGACTAACAGTCTTCGAGAAAATGTTAATAGGTATTGTATTAAAGAGGTTAGATAGGACATGAGTTGAACATGTTTAGACCTTGTTTAGACCAGCAGCGCCGTCAAAGCTTTGTCGTCACGTCAGACGAAGCAATTTATTCGTACCTCAAAAGTGTGGTGTGGCCACCGGTGCGGTGGGGTGTTCTATTGGAGAGTTGGCCGTGCGCTACTTTTGGTACACCCCGGTCTTAACGTGTTAAAAATGAGTTTGCTCGAAATTGATACCGGTGTCTCATACTTGTGTTTGTTCCCAGAAATGGAATATGGCTACGAGGAGGAGGAGAGCAGTGATGTGGACCGGGAGCTGCGACCACTGGCTCGGCGCACCGGCAAGCACATCGCGGCGGGCGAGGAGCGACCCAGGATCAACTCCAGCCAGCAGACCACGCCCACTGAAGGTGAGTTGCTTTATGCCACCTGATTATGGAGTATGGCAAATTCACCCATACTTCTCTTATTTGTCTAGTTGAAAATAGAAAAGAGTCAAATGAAACAAAGCACATACTGCCAAGCCAAAGTTTTTCTTCGAAAAGGCAAGTGGCCTGTATCATTTTGTGGGCTTCGGGATAAAATCGTTTTTTATTTGCCTGTTTCTAGTCTTCATTTATGAATTAAAAATTAAAAGACGGAGAGAAAATGAATATTATACTACACCTATTCGGAAAGTATATTAGTTCTTACTTGAAAAAAGGGAAGAAAGTACGTAAATCCAAGTGAACGAATATGCGGGTGGCAAAAATATATGGGATTTACTTTCTCCCCTAGGGGAGAAAGTATTTTCTCCCCTCATTTTTTTTTTTAAATTCATAATTCAAAACTAGAAACAGACGGATGCAAAAACACAAAAAGTTTGTATCTCGAAGCCCACAAAATGATACTGGCCACTTACATTTTTGGCCTTAGCTTCATTTGCCTCTTTTATATTTTTAAGTAAAAAATATGGTAAAATCAACATGTCCGCGCGAATTCTTTTTCGTTCTTTGATTTATTTGACTTATTCAATGTAAATAAGGTTTTTAATGTTTTCGATGTAATGTGTAATTGTATTTGTTATGTGTTTTGTTTGTTTGTGTTCTGTTCGAATGGATGATGACACTTTAAATGTTCTTAAGATATCTTCTCATGTAAGTGATATCATTCTTTATTTTACAAGGATTTTTAATTATATTTTCCTCATAGGTGTAGTATAAAGCACTATGTATAACTCGGAAGAAAATGCGATTCCCACGAGGGTGTAGTTTGAGGCCCGAAGCGTCATGTTCTCCACTCGTTAAACAATGTACTATTTTCCGCCCATTAAAGCAGGGAAGAAAGTAAATTTCATAAATTTTTCCACCCGCATATTTTTCGACAAGCTGTTCCCCGCGACTTCGTCTGCGGAAAATAGGTCCTTTCGACTCTACAGTCCTCACGTGTTCCTCTGTCTTCCACCTCCCCCCGTATCCCACCTCCCCGTCACCGCGTTCCTCCCAACCCAGGTCCCCACACATTCCTCCTGTCTTATCAGTCCCTTTCGACATTCGATTGTACAGTCCTCACCTCTGTCCAGTCCCCTCCGTACCTCCCGTTCCCCGTATTTCAGTCCCCCCGTCGACGCGTCGCTCCCGTGTCAGGACCTACACATTCCTCCTATCTATTCGACTCTACAGTGCTTCTGTTAGTCCAGTCTCTTTCGTCTGTCCCGCCCCTGACTCCGTCCAGGCCCTTCTGCACCTTTATCTCTCCTGTCACTTTCGTGACTCCCATCGCCTCTGTAGCCTGTCCTTTACGTGTTTTAAAACTCACTCTAAAACATACACTCTTAAATTCAGTTCCCTGCTTACCCCCTAAGTTAGGTACCGTGATGATGATATCATAAGTTTTGAGTCCAGGAAAAACTGAGTTCAATCAAAAAAGTTTCGTCAAAATCGGTTAAAAAATACTTTAAATTCAGTTTCCTGCCTACCCCTTAAGTTTGGTAGCGTGATTATAATATATACCCTTAGTCTGATGAAAGTACACCCATTTACACAGCAAAAAGTCCCATCAAAATCAGTCCAGTTGTTTTGGCGCCATGTGGAAACATCATACACCACCCCGTTAGACTTTTTTTATTATACAGATTCCCGTGGGAATGAGATATTTTCCCGCGGTAAAAAGTAGCCTATGTCCATTCCTAGGTTATCATTTATCATCCTGCCAAATTTTATCAAAATCCGTTTAGCCGTTTAGGCGTGAAAGAGTAACAGACAGACAGACATACAGAGTTACTTTCGCATTTATAATATTAGTATGGATTTCGTATTCTCTTCCCTTTTTTAGGTAAGAACTAACTAGAACTAAATGCACTTCTGTATAAAATGTATTTTTTGTGGCATCGATTGTCGCCCAATCAAAGCAAACCAAAACTCAGGTCAATTATCTTTCGTTATTTGAAGAAAATGTTATTGATAAGTGATGATAACGACCTTAACTCAAAGAAGAAATAATACAAAACACATCCATATCGTGTGAACATGTTTCGTAAAATAATGTCCTATCTATCTATTCTATTAATATTTCCCATTTAATTCCAATTAACGTTTCTCATTAAACGACTCAAGCGGAACAATCAAATGCAATTCATTGTCTACAGATGCAAAACCTGGCAGGAAATCACCAATTTGCAAAGGTATTCACTTCCTCTAACTAAACCGTCCAGGGTATTGTGAGCAACTGCAGGTGCAGGTGCCAGCCAGCGCCGCTGCTCAACAATGTCTATTCAGTGTTGTGATTGTGACGCCTTCACATTGTCGAGGCCAGTTATGGCGTGAAGCAGACTTCCACAGGGTAAATTAATACATTAATATTCACAGTACAATTAACATACATACAATTTACTTATCCCCACGGGGTAGGCAGAACGTCAACGATCTCATACTTGGGCGTTTTCGTTATGTTAAAGTATAAAAAGGCGCGAGGGTCATTTTAGAAAAAAAGAAAAATACGTATTAGTGAAATGTTGTCAGCCTACAGCCTAAATTGCAACACACCAAAATTCTACTGATTCGTACAGTATCGGCAGAGAAGTAGCTGGAACATTCTATGTTTTTCTATCGTTATATTACGTGAATAGTAAGAATAACTCATAATGATTAATCATTTCGACCTGTAGGTAGAAGTTTGCTTTACGCCATAACTTTGGTCTGTCCCCAAGGATGACAGAGAGGTTGTGAATACAAACAACTTTTTTTTTAAGATTACAACTTTGCGTGAATATTTTTGTACATTGCTTAGGTACCTTATTTATGTACGTTAGTTATTGCAACAACAACAAGTATAAGAAGGTTCTAAAAAGTTGTTTGTATTTAGTTGTCATGTTCAAGTCATACTTTCCATACATCCATCCATCCACGAAAAAAAAAAACATACTTTTATTTATAGGTAATTACCGCGTAGCGTACTACCAATTCCTACGAGACGAGATGAAATTGTGATTGAGTATTCTCTCACTTGCTTTCAATTTTATCGTTTTTGTCACAACTTGCTAAAGCGAATTAAGTATTATCTGTTTTAAATATTGCAATTGCGAATAATATATCTTTGAAAAAGCTACGATCAAGTAAAAGAAAATAAGTAGACAACCAATGTGACTAACAAAGGCTTAGATAGAAACACATAAATAGAATTTCATTTCATGTGCTACACTGAGGCCTGTAGCTGTTTAGCTGGTGGGAAATTGGCTTTAGGTCGGGCGATCTGGGACGCCGGCCGCCCATGGCCCCCGTAGGCGCCCGTAGCCGCCCGTGGTCGCCCGTGGTCGCCCGTCGCGCACCGTGGCCCTCTCCGCTTTATTACTCTGTTATGCGGGTCGCGTAAACAGGAAAAGAACAAAGCTGAATGAGAATATAAAACGCAGCCATTTCTTTTATTTCATTTAGCCCACTATATCTGTTATTGTGTAGACACCTGCTACGCGGCCTACGGCCCTACGGCGTAGGCAGATGCTACGTTTCGGTCCTAATAGATTCTAGCGCTTATTTTTACTGAAATATAAAGAGACGCCGTGAACTATTAAGCTATATTTTATATATTTATGATATTGATAATAATGTTACACGGCGTCAAAAATCAAATTTAGGTAAACACAAATGAGACCGACTAAAATGAAAAAAAAAAATATATAATATACTTAAATACAGAGCCTAAATACAGCCAAAATAGTTAAAGGTAAGAAAGTATGTTTGACACAAATAAAACACGCTGTGAAACAAATTTTGAAAGCGATAATTGTTTGTAGCAAACTGAAGAGGGGAGAAGAAGATAGACTTTGAACTGGCCTTGATTTAGATCTAGAAGAAGATGTCGTGTTAGTAGTTCGTTCGTAGGGAAACAAAATTGGACCGCTGCTTCGAAGTTGCAGATTAAATTTATTCTCTAGGACAGCTACGAACTAAACTAGAAGCAAGTTTAAGTTCGAATTCTACGCAGAATTCTGGCGATATTCGTAGTAATATTGAGTTAGTCTGCAGCAGCAGCGGCGGGGACTGATGAAAAGTTAGTGTTGCGTACTGACTGGCTGGCTGTACTCAATTAAGCCAGCCCTTTGAATGAAATTTAGGACATGCAAGCAAATAGTTTGCCTTGATTAACAAGTGCTTTGCCAGCTCTGAAGTTGCATAATGCATATGTGCATACTTATTAATTTTTGATAAATAAACTTACGTGACATAACTAGGTACCTAATGATTTTTCTTCTTTTTAATCGACTTTCAAAAAAGGAGGAGGTTTTCAATTCGTCGCGAAGTTTTTTTATATATTCACCGATTACTCAAAAACGGTTGAACCGATTTGCTCTGCCGCAGGAGTGTTGTAGGTAATGCAAAAAGGGTTACGGGTTTTTATCTTACTAGCATTGTATCTAAAATTTCGGGAGACAGCAAGCTGGCCTATATATTTTCTTCTTCTTGTCATGACTCATGATCATCAAGTAGGTACCTACTTATAACGATTCCAATACATTATGTGTATCATTTTTCCCACATTTTTTTCTTATCCAAACCAAACATACTCGCAAACTTGTAGCCTTTTATATTATGGCCGTTTTTCCTCTAGGAGGTACAGCAACGGCACGATAATAATACCGTCACGATACCGTGAATCTGTTTTTCCACTAGGACGTTAATATCGTCCACCTAATTCCAATCTGAGCGCACACACAAACACGCGCAGCGCATGCTGCGAACGAAAACAAAACACATGCGGTTTGACAGGCCGCGCCGGCGACGATACCGGTGGGAATCAATGCCGTGCCGTTGCCGTGCCGTCAAGTGGAAAAGTGTGCCTACAATGTCATTGATTTTCATACATTTACTCTTTCACGATACCGTCAACGATATCGTGCCGTTGCCGTTGCCGTGGACGTGTCGTCTAGTTGAAAAACGCCCTATTGGTAGCAGAAAATACGTATTTTGCTATAAAATATCGCTTTACACAATAATACACTCACATAATGGCTTCACTCATCTTCCTCCACGCTTCACAGGAATATTCCAAGCTCTCGCATTTTCCAATATTGCAAATTCCTGGAAAATTTATATTTATTAAAACTGTAGTAACCACATTACAGCCCGTATTTAAGTATTAACAGCTCTTGAGACTGACAGCGAGCTTGAGTTCGTATCAGAAATATTCATCTTAATCTTAAGATTGCTTTATAAATACGAGTCTTTGTTTTATTATTTATGGATTCTCCAATATTTCACTGCATGTGTTATTTATATTTATTATTACAATTACGAAAACTAAAAGCCAATGCTGAATTTGAGCTAAATGTTAAAGAACGTATTATTTAATTATTTATAATGATTGCTACGCCGTAGGCGGCTGCTACAGGGTTGTAGCTTAGGCTGTAGCAGTTTACTACGCCACAACTAGGATGTGTTATAATATTAACATCTACTTTGTTATTTTTTAACCTAGTTAGTTACCCATTAAAATAATTTAATTTCACTGGACATCGACATTTAGGATCCGACGCATGCCATACGCTATGATGATGATCATTTCCCACGCAATGGATATAAACCAACGAGGTTCAGAAAATAATTACCTTATCAATTTGTCCGTTGGAAATGGACATGATTGATTCGGAGACGTATTACCATTCTCGCCACTCTTTGAAGGCGGTTTGGCGAGCGCAGTTTAATCTTTAGTCGACTTTTACGACTTCGCCCACGAGAAGATTTGGGGTGGTGTTATTCTGAATTAGCTCCACAACATTCTTTATCCGAGATATAATTTGTACCTATCGTAAAGGCAAGCTAACAACGTTAGACTAGACATATTGTGAATACAGTAGTTAATAGAAAATTAAATTGGTTCAGGGCACAACCCCCTTCGTGTCAATAAAGAGTGGAGTCCATCGTAACAGAATTAACGTGATTGGGAGTCAGCCAGCTCTGCACGTTACCTCGTCAACCGGGAGAGAAACGTTTATTTGCTCACGCATTAGACATATTCCCTACGGGCAAACTAGTAGAGGTGTACATATATAGTAGCTAAACAAAAATAGGTAATTCCGTGTAATATTTTTACAATTTTTGTTCCTTTTTTTTTCAAGATATACCTACAAAAACTCTCCTAAAAAAAGTAATTACCTACCTACAAACTTTTCACGACTACCAATAAAATGTTTGTTTTAAGATTTACTGTACATTGAGGTAAATCCTAGGATTAAGAATGTTGATAAAAGTCCAGAATGAACGGTGACAAATCAAAAAAGACCGAGATCTGTGTTAGGGTTAGCTACTTGCTTAAATTAAGTGACAAGAGGAGCGACGTGTTCTACTGTGTATTATTAATTTTATGTTTGTGTTTATTAAAATTATATATGAAAAGTTATAAATGAGGGAAATCTTTATCTTAATCTAGTTAAAAATAAATAAATACAAATACTAAAAAAGTGAGTTATATAGTTTAACGAACTTATTATATTCTAAATCACGCAGGTAATTTTTAATTATTCTGCTAAGGATTTGGCGGCTACGTGGATGTTGTTGTGATACTGGTACTCAAAGCAAGCGCCAGTGGTCGTCACTTTTGATCATACATAAAATAAAATATTATACAACATGCTTAAAATACACTGAAACCTCGACTCGTTTCACTGGACGAGAAAATGTAGCTGAATTTCACGTTATTATTCAATCCAAAAATGAAATTTGTATTTATCTAGGTACATTACATAGGTACTAACACTAAGTCATCTTCTTGTCGTGTGGGTTTCCGAGTCGATCGACCTGATGAACCCTGGTGTCAGAGTTTTTAAACCGCCTAATAGCACAGCTAATTTGTGTAACTAACACTATCAAAGACAGCGACCGAGACCGACGGCTAAGTTCCCGTTCCCCCCCTGGGAATCAAACCCAGAACCTCCGGATCAAGAGCCCATGGCTGAGAGGCAGTTTCCATAGTCAACTTAGTCCGTATTGTATGTAAATATATTAGTTTCATAACATAAATAACATTTTGCTCTACCTGCAAAAAATATACAACCACCTAGCACCGTGTGCATTGCAGGGGGAGGGAAGGGGGGGGGGGGGGTGCTTTAAACAAACTCAAACAAGCCTCTCGCACTCGCCATTTTGCACATGTAATCAAATCAGAGTTTTTTTTTTACATCCGCCTAAAAATGGGTTTAAAAGCTTGTCAGTTAGTGATGTGACCATAGTTGTAGAATGGTTGGAACCGATATTATTTTTAATACATGCATACAAACACACTCTTAATGTCACACCTTTGTTCCTTACAGGGTAGGCAGTAAGCAGGCAGAGCGTAAAACACCTAGTAGGAGTTTTTCCAAACGTCTAGATACCTACTAAAAATATTAAGATTTTAAATTTTATTTTTAATGTTTATTATTATAGTTATACCGGGTGTAAGGGACAGCGTTTGCGGGACGCAAACTGATAGGGGTTGCTCAGTCAACGAAACTGAACAACTATCACCAGGATCTTTTTTCAGGAAATGAAAAAATAAATTTTCGTTTCCTAAAAAAAAACCGGGTGATAGTTGCGTTCAGTTTTGCTGACTGAGCTGAGCAACCGTATCAGTTTGTGGGACGCTGTTCCTTACATAAACACCCCCGTATATTGATCCACTGCTCAAAAAAAGTATTTTTCTGGTGTGCATAATGTTTGTGGTTACGAAACAAGTGTCATTTATTTAGTTATGTGTTTAGTAAGGTACTAGATTATGAAGAGTTAGCTCTACTAGGCAAACGTCACTTTGAAGCCGTTTATAAATTAAACTACCTACCTACTGATTCTCATTCACATTCCTATATCCATTTTTGTCAGCAAGAATCGACGTCAAAGTTCGACCATTTTTGACTTTTCTCTCTAAAGAGAGAAAATAAATTTAAAATAAATTTTAGTCAACATCACTCGGTTTTAATTGAAATTGGATTAATTGGGAATGGTAAAAAAATCGACGTTAAAAGCGTGTAGGGGTGGAATTTCTATATAGTGCTATATGGGCGTGAAGAATTATTAAACCTAGCTCACTTTTATTGGAACGAGTAGGTAGTTAAAATCTGCTATTTCCCTTATGGTCACGGCATCTCGCGTGAACGGATGGAGCGATTTCGCTAATTCTTTTTTTGTTGTGTTTGTTATTGTCAGGAGAAGGTTCTTATGAAAGAAAAAATTAAGAAAATTGCGCTGAAAATTAAAAAAATTAAGAATACTTAACCACCATAATATAGATAAGACAGGACAATGTCTATCGGGTCCGTTAGTCTTCAATATAATTAGTAGTAAAAAAAAACTAACCCTTGGGAGCTAGTCTTCTGTAATAAGTACACAGAAGTATAAATTATGAAAAATAAAACCTAAATAGGTATTATACGGGGTGTAAGGGACAGCGTCCCGCAAACTTATAGGGGTTGCTCAGTCAACGATACTGAACAACTACCACCAGGACTTTTTTTCAGGAAATGAAAATAAAAATTTGCTTTTGCATACAAAATGACCACATTGATCAGACAATTTGTATGGAAAAGCAAAATTTTTTTTTCATTTCCTGAAAAAAAAACCTGATGATATGTGTTCAGTATCGTTGACTGAGCAACCCCTATCAGTTTGCGGGACGCTGTCCCTTACACCCGGTATATCTAAATTTTAGATGCAATAAAAAGTTTAAAAAAAGAACAAAAAGAAAGAGCGTGTGTGCCGAACACACAGCACACATGTTGAACTTCTTTGACGTTTTTGACATTTCGACTTCCGTCCCCCGCCGTGACGTATTTCCGTCACCCGTCCTTGAAATTTGACTCTCAACGCGCCTAAAGAAGTTTCACTTCAATAAATAGGATAAAGATAAACATGAAGAAATGTATGCGGAGTAAAGTTAAGCGAGTACAATAATTTAAAGAAATTATTAGTAATTCAGAAATCGATTAAACGTGCTGCGTTCCTTAGTGCAAAACGTAATGCGATGCAATTTAGCAAATTCCTTTTTTGCGAAGCAAAGCACCATCTCTCTTTTAAACTATTGTAACGATCATGGTAACGACAAAATCCGAGATGATGTACAGGGAGTATTAAACAAACAACACAAATTACAAATTATACCAGAAACAAAGATTTTAGATACAAAATGATAAATAATTTTTTTTGGACCCGTATTCATAATTAGCTCTCGAGACTGGCAGCAAGTTTAAGTTCGTATCAAAAAAGTCATACTTAATATTGCTCTCAATCTTGAGATCGCCTCATAAGTACGAGCTTCAGTACCTAATCAGTACGTAATGCCGTAATACAACACTTATAAAAAGCTTTGTTCTTCGTGGACATTGTTTGTGATTGTATTGTGTTGTATTATGGAGCACGCGATTTCCAGGAAGCAGCTTGCATTGTATATTACTAGGGAAGTAATATACGAAATGTTTCCTGAAGTGCATCCTGTCTGTATATTACTTGTCTTTGAACAGAGAAAACGGGCACCCTCCCCCTGGATCCATCTCTGCAGGAAGCATCCAATTACTGCCAAGGAACTACATGAGCTGGGACGATGAAGAAGCGTCCCAACGTCCGAATGGAAATGGATACATCAAAGACAGTTTCACGGAACTCATGCAATTAATCTGATCTCAACACTATGTTACGATAGTTATTATACCGGGTGTAAGGGACAGCTTCCCGCAAACAGTCAGCACGAAACTAAACAACTTTTACCAGGAAATTCTTTCAGGAAATGAAAAAAAAGTTTTGACTTTCCCATACAAATTGTGTCAGGGCAGGGCTTTTTGGCATTTAAAGACTGAGCAGAATAGTGTCAGGGCAGGGCTTGTTGGCATTTAAAGACTGAGCAGAACAGTGTCAGGGCATTGCATGTTGGCATTTAAAAACTGAGCAGAACAGTGTCAGGGAACGGCTTGTTGGCATTTAAAGACTGAGCAGAATAGTGTCAGGGCAGGGCTTGTTGGCATTTAAAGACTGAGCAGAACAGTGTCAGGGCAGTGCATGTTGGCATTTAAAAACTGAGCAGAACAGTGTCAGGGCAGGGCTTGTTGGCATTTAAAGACTGAGCAGAATAGTGTCAGGGCAGGGCTTGTTGGTTTTTTCATAAAAGTATTGAAAGTCCCCGCCGATTCTATCAAATTTATAAAGTTAAAAATCGAATAAAAAATTCCGTGTAGGTTTTTTTTTTCGAATTTTCATTCAAAATACTTATCTGTGATTTTAACGTCATGTTTTTACCATTTTCATTGAACGTGTTTTTGTAACACTGACATTCATACTTTGCACCTACATATTTTTTAATGTATCGTGTCTAAACACGTATGGTTTTAGATATTTAGGTATTAAGAGATAAATACCTTTACCTAACGTTTCGATTTAGTTGCATGAATCGTGCGTAGATATTTAGAAAGCGTATTCGAATAATTGTTTAAATATAGCGTATAACCAAAACTCTCAAAACAAACTTTCTTGCACATAACATTATATGAGATTTTCTTTTTCCTAAATAGAGAACAAAAATATTTACAACGTTGACGATGGTTCCTCAGTATATCCGTTTCCCTTATCCAATAACAATAAATTAAGCAGGTCATGAGGTCGAAAGCCTGTTCATTGGAGGGAATAATGTTGGAGGTACGGTACTCCCGGGACCCCAACGAGTCACGGCCGCGGTATGCCGGTACCGTCGTTAGACCACTTCATAAATTCTAAAAGCCTAGTAATCTGCTGCGCAAGCAAGACGACGAATATTCTCTTCTAGAACAATACATTTTAGATTAGATTACATTTCCTCTTTTATATTATCAATTTCATAGTTTCATTTCAAAAATAATAAAAATGACGAAGGATAAGAATTTATGATCGTCAAATCTAAAAAGTTAAAAATGTCAAACAAATATGAAGCAGTAGCTAATATCAAAATAATACTCAATAAAAAATAATAATTATAAAGTCAACTGTAATTAATGAACCTATTTAAGCATGGCGGGTAGGTTGGCGAGGGCAGCCACAGTAAGGAGGTGGAGCTAAATCTTGGGCGTTATTTTAACACTAACTACATTAAAAAAATATACATACATACATAAAATCACGCCTTTATCCCTAATGGGGTAAGCAGAGCGAAAACGACCGAAAGGTCATTCCGCCACGTCTGACAAGTTTTGAGGGTTATTTCAGATGGTCATATGTATTGCTATAGTGACAGGTTGTCAGCCCATCGCTTAAATTGCAAGCAATACATTAAAACCCTCTAATCCCTTAGCTGGTTTTTACAGCATGCCCGGGAGGAAATGCAGCTGGCACATTCTATGTTTTTCTATCACTCCCAGTCTAGCATGAAAGTTAAAAAATATAACATTGATTTTAACTTCCTTTCTCAAACCATGAAAGTATTTTTCCTCCCAGTTACTTTTACCTCTTGACTCTTCATTGTTTGCATAGGAAAAAAGTTAAGAAGCTTATGTTCAAGCTTTTCTAAAGAAACATTTACAGCAATTTCCACTGGATATTTTATATAAAATTGTCATGCAGCTAATGCACAGAGCTTCTGCCACCACAAGATGCTTTCGTAAAATAATTTTATTAAAATAATTTATAAAACATTGACTGTGACTACGGGAATCAAAAATCTATTTTTAGCATTCCATAAACCGCTAACCATATTTTTTTCTCCATAACTCAGTGCTTATATTAAGTACCTAATGATAATTTATGAAGAAATATAGTTATAAACTTATAATAATAACGCAAAATGTTACAGAGATTTAATAATTCGGACTTTCATAGAAGTTAAATAGGGCCTATTTTCTTGCCTTCGTGTGAGGTGTTGTACAGGTATTTTAAAACCCCTTGTAAAAAAAAAACGGCCATGATTGACTTTTTGAAAGAAAGCGATGATGCTGTTCTCACTCGGGAAGAAATCACTGCTTTAAATTTGAATAAAAATGATTATGTAAATTAAATGTATAAATATTTTTAACTATAAGGGTCAATTCACACCGGGAAGCGATGCGTCGCGACGCGGCATGCACTTTTCAAGAGCTTGATACAAATAACTTTATTTAATTTGTAAAAATATTACATTTCATTGACAGAACGCGAAAATTCTGCGTGGCGTCGCGCTGCGAAACTTCGCTACCCGGTATGAACTAAAACTTAGTGGCAATAGAGTTTGTGTTGATTTTTTAATCAGTCGTCTATTAGACGTGAAGCCTTGAATTACTGCCGTTTTGTATGAACGGTATCCAACGCTTAGCGCGTCAGCGGTGGACCCAAGCCAACCGAGCCGCCTGAGCCGACTGACAGATCGTATACGGTTACTCCACTTAGCTCAAAACTAAATACGCTCAAACAAACTACACACACGCGAGAAAGGAAACAAACAGCTATAATATTCTTTACTAAGACAAAGTCTTTATAACTTACTTTGATTTAACGGGTCTACTCGCGATAACTTTTGGTGGTAAAAACTAAAAAAACATAAAATGACTCAAAATAATCGCAAAGTTTATACAAGCAGATACATACATACATACATACATATAATCACGCCTCTTTTCCGGAGGGGTAGGCAGAGACCACATCTTTCCACTTGCTACGATCCTTACATACTTCTTTCGCTTCATCCACGTTCATTAATCTTTTCATACACGCTCGTCGGTTTAGGGTACTCTTGACCTGACCTTTCTTTAGGACGTCTCCGATTTGATCCAAGTACGTGTGTCGAGGCCTTCCCCTTCCGACATTTCTATCCACACTCGCCATATATATCTGTTTGGTCAACCTGCCTTCACTCATCCTCTCAACATGTCCAAACCATTTAAGCATTCCCTTCTCAATACCTGTCACTATATCTTTCACACCACAACGTTCCCTAATAACACTATTTCGTATCCTGTCACTCAATTTGACTCCAATTTCTACTGCATTTATTCTGCTTTCATGCTTCTTCTGCCATACCCAACTTTCACTCCCATCTGCCATACCCAACTTTCACTCCCAAGCAGATACAAGCCTAATAAAATGACAATCACTTCTTTTTAATACTTATATTAAGAGCTGTAATGTTATTAGTATTGGTACTGTAGTACTTATATTCATATTCATATTAGAGACTACAACATGGCTAAATTGCGACCTCAAAAGACTGTTAAAGAATGTGAAAATAATATTTTTATGATAAATTGTTGACAGAAAAATATAGTCTAGCAGGTACAGCAGAGAAGCAGAAGCGTGTCTAATGGTCTCTATTATGCTAATCAATCAAGGTATTAGGCGCGACGAGTATAGGTAAACAATAAAACAGCACTTTTTGCAAATTGCTTCGTTCAATAACAGGATGAGAGTGGAATTAATTGTCAGGGCTAAGTAGAATAAGTCAACGTTAAACTCCCAGGGTTCTCCTGACGCAAGGGGGTTGGTTTGGGGTTGGGGTGGTGCCCTTGACCCACCCCGCTTGGTTATCTGCGGGGGGGGGGAAGGATCGGTAGTCAAATTTGGGCGCCACAAGATCAACACTTATTTGTTTATTGGCGCAAGCTTATGTCAATTGAATAGATAATAGTTTTAAGGTAGGTAGATATGGATGGTAATTGAAACAATGTTAACGATGTCAATGGGCGTTTTAACTAAATGAAAGTATTTCAACAGACACTCACTCACGCCACGACATCAATCTTGTCCAACTTTGCAGTATTTCCAGTAAAAAATAGTAAACCTATTCAAAGTAATAAAGTTTTGACGGATGATTGTTTTTGACGAGGAAATATAAAATCTCGTTTATCAAAGAATCCTCTAATCCTCCGAATAGATTGGCATATAGCGTACAGGCCCCCAATTCTCTTATTTTTTTGCAAATGACAGACCATTGTCAGTCCAGCGCCAGCCTGAGACCATGATGACGATATTTGGTATTCTGATAAAGTTCAAACTTGAATCGTATTGCGTTGGCATGGTCTCGGCCTCGTCTCGGCACGGTCCTTTCATTTTGCCTAGAGTGACGTCATTTCCGGTGTAGTCTCCTGTTGTCTCGTATAATCTACCACAAAAACTACCAAAAACTTACGTAGTAGGTAAGTATAAGGAGTATTTATTATAAAGAAATTATAAAACGCTATACTTCTAAAAGAAATACGATTTGAGTTAAATTACAACATATTTATAGATATAAACGCTTGAAACGTAATCAGAAGTGTATTTTACATAAGTAAAAATACTTGTTTGTAATACTAGTTAAAACTTACGGACAAAAGTAATGATATCCGATATCCCACCAAAAACATAAATGTGAAAGTAGAAGCCAAGTTCATGGTGGTGTGGTTTGCACAAAAAAGTAGTAAGATCTGAAATGGGAGCCAAGCATAGGGTTTATTAATACTCAATACTCAAATATTTATTGTATTCCATGAAGTATACAGATGAAGTATACTATTACAGTAATTCTTGGCTCTTCAATTAAGATTATTTCATTGGACTTGGCCGTTGATGAGCATAATACGATCTGCCTTCTACAACGACCAAGTCACATGAAAATGATCCTCACTTTATTCAAGAGCTAAAAATTACTATAAAAAACCTTAGACTTGGCTCCTTCTTTAGATCTCACTACTTTTTATGCAAACCACGCCACCATGAACTTGGCTTCCACTTTCACATTTATGTTTTTGTGGGATATCATTACTTTTTGTGGGTAAGTTAATTGATCTTTTAATTATAAAATAATTTATATAAGATGTTCCAACATTACTATATATTCAATTTGAACTTCCTATAACACCCATTCAATTCAATATAGGCAACTACTGGTTGGTAAAAAAAAACACACAAAACAATTTCGGCGCTACGGCTGCGGATAGATAGTGCAGGCAAACAGCATCTCAATTCAATCAGATTGCACCCAAAAAATCAATCACACACCACACTCAAGAAAAGTGTACACGACTTAATATATTCTTCTTGATTTATTTAAATTAATTGTGTTTTTTGTACGTCAATAAAGTTTATTTGGTTGAGACAGTGGTCGAATTTCATTCATTTAATCGTGCTTTCATTTCCACATTTATATTATAAAAATTGGTTAAAAATTACATAGAATTTTCCACCTGTTTTTTTTTCGGTCATATTGTACAAATGAAGAGAGGAAATCAAAAGTTTTCGTGTGTTGTACCTAATATATAAGCGAAATGCTGGCAAACTGCAATACATAAATATTATAATATAAAAAATCACCCTTAGCATATATCAACACTGGCCTTAATAGATAATCTAATATGCATAATAGCAGCTTAAGCTAAATCATGGAGCTCAATACCTCTGTTAAACCCACCAAGTACGTAACGTGGCAGAGTGTTATTTTCGTTTGTCGATTTGAAAAGTAAGAAATTTGAAATTTGCCGTGCGCAGGGTTTGAACCTGCGACCGTTGGAGTGCCGTTCTGCCAACTGAGCTACCAAGCGGTAGCCAACTTGGCGAATCTTTGAAATCCTTACTTAACACGTCACAGTGAACGTTATTCCGAAGGCTACATTTTTAATTTGTTACTTTTCATATTTTAGAAATAAAACCATATACAAAACTTCCCATGTTAAATAGCGCTGAGAGTGCAAAATACCCTCAAAATGTGGTTTCGTAAATTAAGCGACGTGTAGGGCCTCATTTTATATGAAAATATATACACACTAACCGAATCCACTATGAAAATAGGTATGGTTGTTCAATGGCGTCAGTACGGCCAAAATCGCATGGAGGCGAAACGTCAAAATTTAGTAGAATACGAAATTAACATGCCGTCATGAAGCCATCGAAGAGCAGAATACCAAAAAACATCATGGCGGTTCGGTGGTTCAGTACGACGCGGTTCTAGATGAACGTGGGCGGGGGCCCTGCAGTACAAGGAGAACTGTCAAATCTCAAGATGACGGTGTTAGTTCCTTTTTTCGCCGTGCTCATTTAAAGCGTGGCCATACATAAACGTCAAATTTTAGATTGACCTGTCAAAAATCACAGTGGCATCCTGTAGCAAGTCATTGAAACACCATTGAAACACCATTGTGACACCATTGGAAAGACATTGATCTCTAAAAAAATTAACAGAATACGAAATCTTCAAAATGTCACCATTGAGACGACATCGGCATGCCATTTTGACACGATTCATTTAGCAGACTTGAGGCCCAGTTTTATAGTGTTTTCTTTTATTTTCTAAACAGTTTTAAAATAACTGTGTTAAAATCCGAAATTTCAGAATCTCAGTAGGAGTCCTCTCCCGTGACTTCCTGAAAAGTGTCAGAAAACATAGCATTTTTTTCAAAATAAAAATTAAAATATAACGCAAATCCGTTTATATACTCTGATGTACCTACAATACAACAGCGAACACCACTACTAACAAGCGGAATTTTCTTAATCCTTCGTTAATCCCATCGTTATCGAAAGCTTTGCCCTGTACGATGGTGGGAGTGGCTTTTCGTAAAAAAAAAAACTGAATCGCAATAGGATAATTTAAATTTTTTAATTGATTTTCCAATATAACTAAGCTCCTTTTCTAGGCAAACAATGTTAAATTTTATTTTTCGAATCTCAACGATAAAAATATTAAGCTGCTGGTGTAACTGCGGCGCAAAAGCTAGTCTCAGGCGCTAATATCAAACAACAATAGGAGGTATTATGTTCTGTAGTAGGTACCTAACTAATACTAATAAATAGGTCTTGTAATATCTGGTACACGATACCCTGACAGTCCGGCCAACCGAGATAACAATGTAGCCGCGGGTAATTGATGTACGCTGGTGGCAATTTATAAAACAGATTAAATTCGATCGATATTCAGCTAACGACACTTCATCTCAAGTTGCCACTGAATCATTCATCGAGGAGATCAAAATACCGTAGGTACTTGTACAGAACATATCTGTTCGATAGAAAATTGCTCGCGAGCGGAATCAGATAATCGATTACTGAAATTTTACTAGCGACAGTAGCTCTGACTCCCTGTCTGTTTGTTTGTTGCTCTTACGCCTTGACGACTTAAAAAATAGGTAATCTGGAAATGGACATAGACTACTTTTTACTGAGGGAAAATTCTTCATTTCCTCGGCAAAATTTAATTAACTTCACAATGAATAAATAACAACGCGCTGTATACATTTGCCTTTACTTTATTTGGTAGCGTTAGCTAATTATTATAATATTCTTTGATTTAGGTAAGTGCTTCACTGTCAATAATAAATTGATGTGCGGGTCGGGGGTCGGGTAAATGACGAAGATGATTCTGGTAACACTTTGAATTTGAATGCCATGCCAGCATCAACATCATCTATCCTTAACTACATAACTATTATAACTTTATAAACACTTTATTGTTTTTACTCATTTTACTTTTTATCCGGGTCACTCGCGATTAATTTTGGTGGTAAATTATCGCGACTATTAAATCATAACTATTAAGTATCATTTATACATAATGAAATAAGCAAGTACCTACACCACCTACGCGCCGAACTTTCCTCCAATGGCGAGGTCGTTAAGAAAACGCGGGTAATTTGCAATTTGTGGCGATACATCTATTAAAACTTTAGCGGTTATACTAAAGTATGTTTACAACAGAGTTGGGAACAATCCGGTTCGATATTTTTTAATTACGGCTAGGTGAGGAGCTCCGCATCTTTGTATGGGGGGTGCTGGCGTGACGCCAACTCCTCTATCTCGAATTTAAAGCCGCCAGTTTACTGTGACATACCCCACCCCCGCCGACATTTGGCACCAAGACGAATGAGGAGAGTGATAAACCACACGCGGGGATCTGTCTATGTTGGGCGAGCATTGTTTTATGCAGCCTGTTGTTTTCTTCATTAGAACCCGTGGCAGTGAATGCGTTGTCGTCGTTTTTCTAATCTCGCAACGTGATATATGAAAGCGTTTACCAACATAGGGTTATCTGGAACATGATACAGCGCAGGCAGGAACTAGAGAAGCTAGCTAGGAAAGAGAGCAATGCACATGCCAGAATAGAAATTGAAACCTTTGAGTTCGAGAGGAGTCTAGTTCCTTCCATATGAAATTGCCGATACTCAATACTGGCAAATATGAAAGAACGGCAATTTCAAAGGGCCCAATAGTAGGTATTGCTTCCATGCGGGATACAAAACAAAAATGAATAGAATGTATCATGGCTGATAAATGTTCTTTCCTTTGTCAGAAATTGCCAAAATGGCTTTTAAAACCTTTTAAAGATCATTTTAAAGATCTTCTTACCCCAGTTGCTACAATAATGGTTTATTAATATTTGAGGTGAAGGTTTCTCGAAAGATCCCAGAGCAGATAGGGGGACTACTATCTACTACCACACTTCACTTAAGTGAAATCATAGTACGTACATGTCGTAAACAATAGTTCTGGTCTTAGAGGCTGTCTGTTATCTGAGCAAGTACAATGGAATAGCTGAAGGCCATTGTACAAGGAGATTAGCGAAGCATCGAGCTGCATACAATACAATATAATATGCTTTAGCTACAATACCAGATACGACGATACCGATCCACAGTTGTCCCTTTCCAATCAACGACAGAATGCGCCCTCTATCCTTTTCTTGCATCTCAAGATTTGTAGGCGCTAAATTAAAAAATACCTACGTAAATTTACGGATTTTTCGAAATTCGACCCCCAAAGGGGTGAAAAAGGGGGACAAAGTTTGTATGGGACAACGTGATTCCTTGGTTTAATATACTTCATATTTGGCATAAACATTCATTAACAGAATTGATGGAATACGTGTTTCGTATTTTATTGAAATTCGATCCCTAACAGGGTAAAAAAGTGGTAGAAAGTTATTTTGGGGGTAATTTGCTACAAGGCTCATATACTCACTCTTTACATTTGGCGCATGTCAAAGTGTCAGAGCTGAAAAAAGATAAAATGACAGTGACAAAAATGTTGACAGAAAATGTCAAAACTTCGTAGTTTTCGAGATTTTGCCATTTTAATTTTGACAACTGTCACCCGAAATAAAGATCTCATCAACCAAAAATAATAATCTCGTCAAGACTTACAATTTCTTCCTACACACAAGTAGTCTAGGATTGATTGATTACGAGATATTTCCGTTTTTAATTTGACAGCTGTCACCCGAAAAAAAGATCTCGTCAACCAAAAATAATGATCTCGCCAAGACTTAACAATTTCTCCATACATACAAGTAGTCTAGGATCGATAGTTTCAGTTGTCGTTTTTTCTCTCACGCAGGTTAAGCTAAAACTAAGCTAACCTAACCCGATCGTCTTTGTTAAGCTCAAATTGTAGCTCACTTAACTGTTCGTAGCCGTTTTTTTATTTTTTTGATATTATACTTCGCTTCCAAAATCTCGAGCGCCAAACGAAAAATTTCGGAAAAAAAATTACCCATAACTATTTTCGTTTTTGATTTTCTCGAATAATTCTTTCTGCGCTTTACAGCTCTTGTAAATACGCGTCTTTTTGAGCTATTTTGAATGTTATATCTTTACAACTCTCCAAGATATAAAGGGATCGCACTATTTTTTGAAATGGGGCCCTATACTGAAGTGAACGAAAAGAAATTTCCAATGTCAAAAATGGAACCCTTACGTTAAATCTGCATAGCTTCATATCCTTGGGGCACGGCGGCGCTCCAAAAATAAAAATAGCCGTCGAGAGAGTAGGTAGCTGAAGAAGTTAGCTTTCCGTGTCGAGTGTATTCACACAGCTATATCTCTCTCTATTTACTCGTAAAGCACTTAAATTAATTACATAGGCTGCTTTTTTCACCACTACTGGCTATTTGAGGTAGAATATACTTAGAAGAGGATTCACGTTTAAGAGTGTACTCCTTCCTACGTATACTAACTTATACTTACTACAAGTGTCATTTATGAGTTCTATGCCGGGTGGGAAGGCCGTGCGTTGCTCGAAGGTTCTATGCGATGTATTTCAATCAGAAAAATATTTCCTGTCGAAAGGATGCAAGAAAAATACCTATATACTTACCTAAATGAAAAACTGAAGAATGTATTTAATATTTTCTGTTATTTCTTTAAACACAAGATTATGAAAGGATCTTAAATTGTAATATCGTTGTAGCAGAGTATTAGAACAAGAAAAAAAGGAATGGTAGCCGATTCGGTTCTTGCCTGCGGCGGAATATTCCATTGTGAAGGTTTTTATATATTAAGGTTTGTCCCCGCACCTACATAGGAAAAACCTTGAGCCCTGAAGCACAGTATAATTCAATAGTCTGACGTTCTGCCTGAAGAGCATGTCTGTTCTCCTCTCTGAGCGTTTTGACGGTGGTGATTGGCGACGTAATACCAGCCAGGTCAAAATTACATTGTTATGCAGTTAATGAATATATTAATAAATATATAATAAATGTATTCACAAAAAAAGGAGGGAGGGTTTTTTATTTATTTCGGGTCATGGATAAACTCTATCCTATCCCTACAAATATAGAAATCTACGATTCTATAAGGCGTGGCGAAGACAGATTATGATAATCCGTTGACCCTGTGCCTACGCCGACAAGAACAAAGGCGTGTTTATTATATATTATTACAAAGTGTATGTGCCTTGTTCGGAATAACTATTAACAAACAATCGCATTGAAATTGAAAGCGGGCAATAGCGCTCCGATTTTCCTTTCAATTTAAGCCCTTACTATGAAGGGACAAGAACACGTTTAGTGCTTGATTCACACAAAGCTTCACAAGACCGAGAATTCAAAAGAAAATGGCGCCTTTAGTATACCCGATCCATCCGGTAAAGCTGAAAAAGGGGAAAATTTTGTAGAGCACCTTTGATTTTAAAAGAAAATTCTGAAATTCGTGTTGGCCGCGAAAGTAGAATGACACTGTATTTTATGCTGATTTTTTGTTTATTTTATACAAAACAAAGTTTTTATAATAGTGCTGAACTTGTCAAACTTTAGCCGTATTTCCGCGGGAAACTTGAAACTGTGCGGCGAAGAAAATAAATTTCCGTCTTTTTAAAAAATGGGGAATTTTAAATTGCACCTCTATTTAAAATTTAAGCAAACAAAATTTCTGTACTAAATAACCTACTGCTTATCAAATAAATGTTTGTACTACAAATTAACTACTTGATTACCTAAACATGTTCTACTAAAAAATGAAAAAAATAGATCAAAATCTGATGACTTTTTAAATCTAATTTACACCAAAAATCTATCTCAAACCACAGATATACGCATTTTAAAACAAAATAACTCATCGTAAAACAAAAATACTGTTTTGCACACAAAATTATCCAATATTACAACAGAATTTCCAAAATAATTTTCTAAGCACAATTTTTGAGGTTACTTACTTCAATGCTTGACGCCAGGTTAGGTTAGACTAGTGACCACAACGCACAAGCCGAGTGAGCGCAGCGAGCGTGCCGCGGCAGCGGCCTGCGATGTGCCAGAACCGATATAGAAATGGAAGAAAATACAGGGTAAAAAATAGGTTCGTTAGCTTCTACAGCCTAACCTACGCACGAGGCGAGCGAGTGCAGCGTAATAAAATAACTCATGTTCTTAAATGTTTAACAGGTGATGGATACCACAAAAATAGGTTAAAATATTTTGTTGCACTTAGAGAATTATTAGATTTACGATTAGTTAACAGATAGTCATTCAGTAAAACAGTTTAGCTTTGAAGAACCATTAGTAGAACATATTTGATTTATTTGATGAGCAAATATAGTGTGCAATTCAGTATTTTTGGTAGCAATTTCGAATATTTTGATATAAAAAAGGGGATATACAGTTGAAGGGTTAAATACTACCCTTAAAATATCTACTTACCCGTGTTTATGAAGAATGTAACCATTTCCTAGAGCATTTTATTTGATAAATGATAATGGATATTGACAAAATATTAAATATAATAGGTATTTTATAATATTTGGCATTTTACTTTTACTTGAGTAATATAAATTGAACTTTGACATAAAATCCTTAGTATTTTTTAAAACAATTTGCTTACAATCGTACGAAGATGTATTTTTGAATCCGAAAGAGTGACATTACTATTAAGTACGAGTGAATATTTTTCTTTCGTATGAATTTTTTTTCGAATGCTTCAAAAATACGTCTTCTTGGATGCCCTAAATTGTAGATCGTGCGATCGCAATTAGGACAACCTCGACTATGACTATCTAGAGGCCGTTAAGTCTCTGGATGGACAAACGGTCACGTATTGTATAATCTGTGTACCTTCTGTCGATGTTAACAAACATACAAGTACACTGTACTGTACTACATACATACATAATATGCCGGTGGTCTCGACTTGATTCGGGCAATCACTTTTCATGACTAATTTCAAATTAGTCCTATCAATCAGTCTGTCACTTTCTAAAAGTTTGGTTAAAGAAGAGACAACAGCTGTTAGATTAAAGCGTTATGCGTCACTTTGACAGGATTATTAAAATATATTTTTTAAATGCAACCTAAGAAAAAGTAGTTATTGATATGAATAGTCGTTGATGTTTCGATAGCAGAATTTTGGCGGCAAAATAGTTACATCAAAGAAACTTTGTTTTTTAACTTGGCACTACAAATGAGGATCTGTCGAGTTCTATAAAAATTTTGGCGTCCTACCACAACAAAAAAAAAACAAATTAAAGAGAAGGTGAATGTTAAGTCGTATCAGGAAGTGAAATCGTCGGCAGAAGACAGTGAAAGTTGGCGATTACTCCACCGACAAGTGCCCAGCACTTAAATCTGAGAAGAAGAAGACCACCTCCCAGGGGTATGGGTAGAGAGATTTAAAAAATGGTTTTGGCTCTAGAGGACTTCGGACATTTCATAAAAAGTTGATTTAAGTAGTTAGAGAGTCGTCATCGCATCATCCTTACATTATCCCTATTCTATCGATATGGGAGGTCGGTCTACCGTTTACGTCGCCTGTTACTCCAACGCCATTTGCAATGCATGAGCTCATGAGCTCCCGGGGGAGCAACTAGCACTCAACTCGCGGACAAACAAACTACCACGCAACACAACTTGACAGAAACATTTTGTTCCAATTTATTCATATTTACGAATTTCTCGAGTCGGTTTTACTAGTGTCTTAATGAGTTTGCTAGTGGAAATAAACATTTTGCTTGAATATAAAGCAACCTATATATAATTTTTAACGGTGAAACATTGTATATTTAGATTCTCAGTAAACAACTAAGTAAAACTATATAGACGCAAAAAAGCACACAACTTGTAGAAATATTTTTCTTCGATTTATTCTTTTTTTCCCGAGAAAGATGATATTAATCCCGTGTCTAATTTCTGTGGTAATAAAATCATTATACTCGATAAATTAATAGCATAAGCTTTAATTCCGGTAAATAAAATGTAGGTAGCTTTCTAAAGGCAAAGCAATTTTTAAAATTTTACATACATACAATTTTACTTGATTCTACATTAGAACGCTACTAGCGTAAGTACAGCTTTATCTTTATTTTCCTGCGGTATTAAGCGTAAGGCTAGAAATGAGGTTCTTTTCTTTTCCCCTGAAACATGCATTACGATACACAAATTCATTATTGAACAATTGAACCAAAAACAATGTAGGTACAGATGAAAAAAAACAAACAATGAATTCATACAAAATAAGCCATACATAAGTGACGCCGTATTAAATACAGTATCGGTACTAAAAGTCACTTTTATTCAAGTATCACTGAGCGCGCGCGTGGAAAACTAAGTGGAAGTGGAAGCCTTTTTACGATACTGAGCAAAGGTATAAACTTAGAAACTTACACTTGGCAAGCGCACGCAATGTAAAAGTTTCTCTCCGATTCTCAAATAATTTATTTTAAAACATCTTCAAATTAATTTAAATCACATGCTTATTCAAAGTTAAATTTTATTTCAAATCAAGAGCCAAATACGGCGAAAGGACACCAAATTAGGTTAAAGAGAAACCGTTCCCGAACAGCCCCCGAAATAACATGAAGTCAGGGCCACCAGCCAGCCAGACAGACTAACATCGGCCACCAACTCAATTTACCCACACCCACCCAATAATAGGATTTCAACCCTCTATTTGTGATCGACTCGTCGATTCATACATATAGAGCATGTTTCATATGAAAACTTAAAATTGAATTATTTTGTCGTGTGGGTGTCGTGTCGAGTCTGCCGACTCAATGAACCCTGGATTGAAATTGAATTGAATACTCCTCACTTTCTTTAATTAGATAAAAAAAACAACAGCCGACTAAATGTGTAGTGCTACTTCCTATTTTATACTGTAAAAAAGAAGTCAGCAGTAGTCAGCTGATTTTAAGACATTGTAAGCCACAATCGCCATAATTGTTGTTCTTCACGTAAATGTTAATTTTTAACAAGGGGATCGTTCTAATAATAACTATATGAAAATTAAATTCGTTAAGTACAGAAACTAGTAGTCAGCTGATTTTAAGACATTGTAAGCCACAATCGCCATAATTGTTGTTCTTCACGTAAATGTTAATTTTTAACAAGGGGATCGTTCTAATAATAACTATATGAAAATTAAATTCGTTAAGTACAGAAACTGCAGATAACTGTACAATGGGAGGTCACAGTATAATTCAATAGTCTGGCGTTCTGGTTAGTGAGGTTCTCGCGTCCACAGAGCGGGGCCTCACTTCCGGTCTGTCAGCGGCACATCCGTCGAATGGAAATATTTCCACGGGCAAATTTAACCGCAGGTTATCCTCCGGCGGGCACTAGGCGCGGTCACGAATGACACTGGTCTGGCGCGGTGCCAGCCGTAGGGATGAAATACCGGTTATTTACCCAAACCGGTCATATTGACCCAGGATGGACCAGCATTAGTATCGGTGTTAAACCAATAAAAACGTTATTACGTTACAAAGTTCCAGTAGAGTATGGCGGCATAATATGCACTAGTTTCGGAAGTCCGGTCTAGTAGGCGTCTGAAGTGATCTCACTGGGTTCTTATATTTCTATGTTAGATAGGAGAAGGTAGATTAGAAAGATACTAAGTAAGTATTACAATAATTTTATTATGCTCCCTATTACATGTACCCAACATGAACATAACCGATAATTTCAGTTTCCTGTTCTTCCACGTATAGGTAGGGGAAAGTTAGCTATATTGGACCGGTTGATAAATCGTAGTACCACCCAATCTATTTCCTATTAAAAGTATCTACATATTTTTATTCCTGCAATACAATATTTTAATTGACACAAACCGTTATGGTCTCCTGAGTATTGTCAAGTAATAAAAAAAACGTACTTTTAGGAGGAAATGTAACGGGTGGTACGATTTATCAACCGGTCCAAAATAGCCATCTTTTCCCTACTAAGTATCTGGACGGAAGGGTCATTTTCCATCGACGCGGCGAAACGAAGATTGAATTAAAATCTCGTTCGCCTGTTTTCTCTAGCGTGTTGAAGATAGCCTAGACTCTAGGAGTTAAGTTAAGATTATACGTACTTTGTACGTACCGTGTGTACCTAGTTATTTAAAAATTATTACGATTGCGTGGCTAACTAAGATATTCCAAATACGTAAAGTTTACCTATAATAAGTAGAGTTGGCTTACAAATTGTGTTTCGATGGCAAAGTTCTAACTGTGCTGATGGTTTTTACCTGTATATTTTAATACAATTTGCAGAAAATTCTGCGAGCTGATTATTTTCAGAGTAGCTGTACTTTGCTCCCTTAAGAATCCACTTAATCTTCTTGTTTTTATTTTCTTAATACCTATTTTAATCGCAATTATGCTCGTTTTTTTGTATATGTCAGCGTAAAATTGTAACAACTGTTAGTTTACAAACTTACTCGTCAGTTTATAAACTTTCGGTAGGTTAGGTTAGGTTAGATTATAAATTTCCTAAGATAGATTATTCTATCTAACGGTTTATGCAATGATACGGTGACATATATAAAACGAAACTGTTTTGTCTGTTACAAAAAAACTCTAGTATTTTATTATGTAGGTTAGGTACGTCCTGTCCTGGATGTCCGATTTCTGTTTTTGTTTTTTTTTTTCATTTTAGGATCTATGTGATCTCGAAAACATGCGTATGAAAAAATTAAAAAAAATCATGCAATAGTTTCTTGAAATTTATTTGATCGTCGCCTTAAATATTTACACTTGATTTAAGGGTGAGGCCGTCAATTTTGCCACATATCGAGTAGACAGAGATCGCGCAGGGATCTCGCAGAGATCGCGAAGAATCAAAAGGTCTGGAATACACTGATCTCTGCGCGATCTCTGTCTGCGCGATATGTGGCAAAATTGACGGTCTCACCCTTAAAATAACCTTATGTTAGAATCTCTTTGACGTAGACTCGACGGATAGCGCTGCGCTGATTGGCCGACGATGGGCTAACGCGCTAAAATGCTGCGCCTTGATGTGCGCTAAAATGCTGCGCGGTAAATGTTACGCGCCATGAAATTCAAATATTTGATTGCGCTTTTGTTCTTTGTTTTGAATTCGCTTCAATGGCAAGCGATTCGATGTTGAAAACAAAGAAATCACGGTAAAGCTTGAATTTTACCAATGATGAAAACGACGAACGGGTGGAAATAAGATATTGCTCCTTTTGTAGTTGCACTTCGCCGCGGCAAATAAATGCAAATGTGCACACGCTGACGAAGGCAAAAGGTAGAAAGTTGCAAAATACCTTTTATACCTATAGCTACAGTATAGGTATACTTGCGGGCTCCTTGTAAAAAAATTGAATTCTTCCCGAAGACACGCTGTTGTAGCCACGAGGAAACAGTAGGTAGAGCCTTTGGCGTGGATGACTGCACAAAGACTTTTGACTCAAACTGCAGCACTTGCGATCGCGAAACTTACTACACCTTATATAATGAAGATATTAGAATACTTAGTCTGATGTGCTTTGTTGTTACAGATTGTCCTCCAGACATGTGTATAGAAGAGAAAAGGAACGAAACACATTCGGCCCCACTCACAAGTACGTATTATTCTTTCTTTCTTCTCATAGGCCCCAGTAGGACCTCATGTACATAACAGTTTTGTGAGTCCAGTAAAAAAGTTTGAACGTGTATTGCTAATAATGATAAGAATAAATATGTAGGTATTGTAGTTAACTGCGAAATTATGTGTGAATGTTTGTAACTCCTTCACACAGACGCTATTAGATGGATCGTCATTGAATTTTGTACATAATAAAGAAGATATAATAAAACATAGTCTGTTTCTTATCGCGGTTATACAGTTAACGCATTTCACATGGGTAAACAGAAACACACAAAGTCTCGGGTAAACACAGCGGCAGGTAGCAATTTCTTAATTTCGTCTAATATCCATCCATTACTCGCACTAAAACAAAAGCCGTACAATTTGGTGGTGAATAATGAATGCACATTGTTCTGTTGTCAGGCGAGGAAAGTGACACGGGGGAGACAGAAGGTCGGATGTCCAGTGACAGCTCACCCATGCGCCGGCGGCGAGGCGGCATCCTCAAAGGGGGGCGGCTCTGGAAATCCTTGGACATGGATAAGGAGAACAATGAACAGGTAACTTCAGCAATCATTAGCCCCGAATCTATCTAAACTTGCCCTCAATATTTGTGAGACGTGGCGAAACGGTTTTTACGTGTTACGTCCTGCCTACCCCGTAAGGGATAAAGGCGTGACTTTATGTATGTAATAATGTTTGCATTTGGCGCAGAACGACGACCAGCGTTCGACGACCACGGCGAGTGATGAGGATGGATCGGTCACCCCGAGGTCCGTGCGGTTCGTGGAACGATCTAAAGAAGCAGAGGACGTGCCAAAGGAACCGACCAGGACAGAACCCGCACCACAGGAAACAGAAGTCTCCTCACATAAGGACTACACCACCGCAGCCTCCGCGCACAGTCACAGGTGACATAGTACCTATTGATCTTCTTTTTTTATCGAGTGGGTTTTCGAGTCGACCCGATGAACCCTGGTGTCAGAGTTTTTCAAACCGCCTAGCTAATGGACCTCTGATATGATTTATGTAACTACCTGTTTCGACAGCAACCGGGACCGACGGCTTAACGTGCCCTCTGAAGCACGGAAGATTTCTTTCCTGTAGACAGTACCTATTAGTGCTAATTTTTTAAATTGGAACCAAAGCAATTAAAAGATTTCTTTGAGCTTTAGCAGTAATGGTCAGGTGGACAGGTCTGTGGATTGTCTGTAAAATTATACCGTGTTTCGTAGCGCGCGTTAATCCTTTGGTCCCAGTCGCTGTCTTTGAATGTAATGGTGGTTTTAAAAACTCTGATACCAGGGTTTTTGGGATCGTTTATCAACTCGCTACTTGATAAGAAGAAGAACCCCTTATGCTATGAACGAAAGTAAACCGATCACAAGTACATAAATACAAAAGAAGCGAAGTGAGCGTATGTCTCGACTTGGGCTTAACCTTTTTTGGGGTGTCGTTCATTGCCAATCCACTTTATTGGACGTTTGCGCCGCCGCGAACGATCCAATATTTCCAAGCTCTATGACTCAAATTTACCTGAGGTAATATTTAAAAGTTTATAGAAATAATTTGACGATGGTAGAAAACAATCGATTGAGGTAGCAGTTAGCAGTTTATGTTTGTAAAAAATATTTAGGCATTTATTTATAGAATTATTTTTATTATAAAATACGATGTTATATGCAAATAAAATAACCACAATGTAATAATGATGATGATGATTGCTGACCGAGTAGCTGTGCTCATATAAAATGTAATTTTTTGCATGCAACTTGTATGAGCTGTCATCATATATAATTAATACTTGAATGGATACTATAAAAATAGAGCATGTGTGCCGAGCACCCGTGACAGAAGTGAAACTTCTTTGACATTTCTGAGATCGTAATGGGACAAACGGGACAATCCAAAATCGTCCCCGTTTGCTCGTGACGCGACCTCAAAATTTTACTCTCAACGCATCTAAAGAAGTTTCACTTCAAAAATATTTCGCTTGAAAGTAATATCTAAAATCTCTGAAAGAAAGCAAAGTAGTGGGTGTTTTAGCCATCTTTTTCTTTTTTTCACACAGCTATTGTTTGCTACAGTTTTTGCAGTTAGATTGATAGGCCGTAAAATAAAATAAAAACCGATCGACCGAATTTTCAAAACTAACAACTAGAAATAGTGAAACAGTTCGAATGTTCTGTTATTATTCACATTCTGAAAGCTTTTTGATAAAGTGAGATTGACACTGGTTGTAGACTTCCAATGTTTGGCGTATAACTAGAGGTTTTTTTAATGCAGGCATTCTTATTTATTCAGTATAAAAGTTTATTCTCATTTTTTTTTTTTCGTGTTTTATGCCTATTTGAATATTGATAATGATACGTAGAGAACTCGTTACGTTTCATACATAATATACCAGTAAAAAGAAATAAGTTGTTGACCCAAATTTAAGGAGTGAAACTAACTATGAAACTTGAGAAACTTGCCCCAAGAATATAATATTTGGTTCATGCAAAATGTCTCGATATATTGATACCGTTTTATATGGGAGGGATATTTTTTAATATTTCGACCTTCAACCGATTTGATCCCATTGTTTTTTCCTCAGGCTAGAGACACCCCTGATCCTGACCATCCAGCAGCCGAAGACGAACTCCGCCGTGCAGCAGTTGTTCAACAGCAGTCGACCCCCGCCCCCCGCGATAGAACCTCAGCTGGTCACCTCCGAAACCCTCAGGTATGCGGCCTAGCTTTCCGCCCGCGGTAAATGATTTTTCCCATGGAAAAAAGTAACCTTTGTTAGAACTTATAGATTCCAGGACATAATCAGTATGGGTGCCAAAATTCATCCCAATCCATATTGTAGTTGAAACGTGATTGAGTTTACATGTATAATATTAAATAATAGTAAAGTAGGATTAATAGATTACTATATAGTGTGTAGGAACAACTTCCCGTAGACAACGAAACTGAACGTTAACTAAGATATATTTTCACGGGTTCTTACTACGATCAAATTGTTTTTGAATACACAAGGAAAAGGCGATTAGTTTTTTTTTGTCACTATTAATCTGGTTTGATGCAAACCCAACCATTAAAAATACAGACACAGTTAACATCATTACATCATTAAGCGGTTAAGGTTAGGCGGTGTAAGAAGCTTAAAATGTTTGAAGACCAGCAATATTTTTTTTAAGTTTAGAAACACTTTCATCAAAATACTAACGCCTATTTATGATGCACATCTTTCACTCACTGACAGCTTCTTCTATGAAAGATCCTATTTCTTTGTCTTATTTCCCAAGGATCCTATATGTGTTTAATATTAATCTGTTTATACTGAAATTATTAACATTTTAATGAATTCATAATGCTGATTAAATTCCTGAAGATACCAGTTAATATTTAAATCTAAATTAATCCTAATATCACGTAGCTAAGTCGTAGACCTTGGCTACGGCGTAGAGCTTCAACCTAAAAGTTGTAGCAGTAATAGCCCTGTGCTGTAGCAATATAGCATCAACATACATAAATAGAATCACGCTTTAACCCTACGGAGTGGCATAAATGGCCTTTTTGTCATGTCTGTTATGGCTTTATTACTGGATAATTGAAAAAAATGGGAAATTTCGATGTGTGTTAGTCGAAATTAATTTCGCAATTAATTCGAAAATGCGCTGTCACATTCTCAACTTTGACATATGAAATGGAATTTATGACATGGGATAAAATATATAGATGCTTACATGACGTAAAATAAGTGAGCATGCTCTATGGCAACTTTTCTAAACTTATTTTAGCGACTTAAGTCATGTGTTTATTTTTTCTCTTTCATGTTTCTAATTCGAGAAAGTGAGCTACCTACTTATATATTAAAATGCGATTGCCTAGATGGCCTTGCCTACGTATTTATTATTACATGGTATACTTATTTGTGTTCATCTTCAGTTCAGTCCAAGCGAAAACATGAAATATTAAATACATATATACATATAATCACGCCTTTATCCCTAATGGGGTAGGCAGAGCGTATTAAACAACCTAAACATAGGTCGTTCCGCCACGTCTGACAAATTTTGAGGGTTATTCCAGATGGATCGGTATATTGCTATAGTGACAGGTTGTCAGCCCATCGCCTAAATTACAATACTGAAACCCTCGAATCCCTTAGCTGACTTTTACAGCATGGGAATGTTAAGTGAAAAATTATCAAGAAGTAATTTGCAACCTCGTCGGCGCGAACTCTGCGCAAACTAAATGAATGGTGAATGCAGAGAAACTTTAAACAAGTACCTTTTAAGGGGATCCCTAGCGCAATGTGGAGCCCTCGTCAGTATCCAAAGAAATATGAAAGTATATGCGAAAGTTACTCTGTATATCGGTCTGCTTATTTTTTGCTGCTCTTTTACAAATAAACGACCAATGAACGTTGGTGGAAATATAAACGGCAACAGACGGACATACGCTTCTTTTTACCGCGGAAAAACCACCCATTACCACTGGAAAAACGATTCGCCGCGGGTGATATCGTGGGCGGAAAAACTAGTAATAAACACACTGGCTGACCTCTGTTAGAATAATCATAACTGCCACATAAATTCGCATCGCAGCGCAGTTTTTTTAACAAACCGTAATCAAACTCATTATTAGTTCTTCTGTGATTATTTAAAACTGGTAACTTTTAGGTTCTGAACAGGAAACTTGCATAGAAACACTTTGATCCTGATTTTCGATTGACAACTCAATGAGTGCTTATGAATGACTTTTTACTCATGACGGTGGCGGCGGTCCATGCTGGACTGGGAGCGATAGAAAGACATAGAATGTGCCAGATGTATCTCCTTCCAGGCATGCTGTAAAACAAGGTCAGGATTTTGAGGGTTTTAGTACTTAGGCTTAGACTTAGGCTGACAATACTTGCCACTACAATAATATACATATCTATCTTAAACAACCCTCAAAACTTGTCTGACCTTTGTTTGAGTCGTTAACGCTCCGCCTACCCCATTTGAGATACAGGCGTGATAGTATGTATGTAAGACGGCGGCGCTGTTTAGCGTTAGGGAGCCTTCGCTAACAAAATATTCGTTTTGGAGCTGTCCATGGTGAATGTGAAGCACATTATTAAAACTTGTTCGGCTCATGCACGGCCACGGCTCGCCGCTTCCAAACAACGTTGTGGAGTGCTCCGAATAACTCAACTTACCTGTATTCAATAAATTAAATGTTTTACACGTTGCAAAACATTTTCGTTATTTCATGTGAATGGATTTAAAATTTAAGCTGGTAAATTAATAGTTGCCGGAATTTTCCCTCAATGAAAGTGTTATAATATAGGTATATTACTTAATTGATTATTAACTCTATTAATAGGCAGGTAGTATTTATAGAGGTCAATGGACTTTAATAAATATCATAAAAACAATCGTAATGTCGAGCCCAAAGCTGAGACCAGGCTACGATATATCAATGGAGATGTCGAATTTCATACGAGTTGGCTTGCGTGGGCAAACCGTATGAAATACGCGTTCATCCCGCGTACGTCGTAACACAGCCAAACAAAGCCTACTCTGAAGCAGCAGAGGCGACTTGCGACACTGCAATTTGATGACGTGTAGCACCTGGTGAATTGCGCCTATTGTCACACTTTAATTTACATACTGCCTATTATGTTCAGGGCGTGGGACGCTGGCGGGCGACCGAAAGCTGAGGAGGCAGCGGTGAGGAGAGTGGCTGAGAGGAACGCGTTACGTTGTTCGCTACTAAGGAGTGAAGCCAGGAAGAAGCAGCAGCCAAAGGTCAGTTGCTAGCTAATGGGAGCTATGAGGACAGGGGTGGGGGGCAGATATGGCAGTGGTGAGGCGGGGGGGGCAAGAAGAAGTAATCAACAATTAGTCTTTGAACGAAAAAAATTGAGGATCGTAGTTATATTTTTTATAATTCTTATGTGTGAAATATGTTGAATATTGTTACAATATTTATGAACATAACTTTAAAATCAACTGAATTTTATTATCTAACGAAACTAATAGGTAAGAAAGGTATCAAATAGTTCAAAGAATCAACACAAAGAGAATAATACCAATTGCACATTAACCATCTGCCATTATCCCTGACATTGATTCCATTTAGTCTGATTAATTTAATCAGATCTTGAACCATAACGCGCTTATCAATCTAATCCTATTGAAATTAGATTCGCGCAGGGATTGATATTCTGATAGATACTCAACACAGATGTCGAACAATGTCGTCTGAGGTATGAGCCTCATTTTGTATGGAGAAATTGGGGAAGTACTTATATTAATTCTTTATTTCCTGGCATACCGCCACATCGCATTTCGTTACATCCGCAACTTTCATTTAGATTTTTTTTCAGGGGATGAAAAATAATGACATTTTCACCACCTCGACCATACAATTAGTATGGAAAAGCCATTTTTTTCATTTCCTGAGAGAGTTTCCTGGCGAAAGTTGTTCAGTATCGTTGACTGAGCAATCTCTATCAGTTTTGGTACATTGTTCCTTACACCCGGTATATAATATACTTATAAGTACCTATTAAAAGTAGGTAGAATAATAGAGCGCATTTCTCGGCGTCAGAGCTAAATCTCTTTCAAATTACTGAGACTAATTAAAGAGACGACGACGTTGTTCTTACTTAATAGTTCTTTATGAAATGTAACTAATAAAACATACAAACTTATAAACAATCAGTAGCTCTCTGTTTCAGTCTCAAAATAATGAAAAAAGTAAGTTTTCCTAATCTTAGCCTATCCTTGTTTCTGGTACTGGATTCAAATTTAATTATTTTTGCTAATTGAATGACAAGAATACTAATTCCTGATTCGCCTATAGTAAGTATTTAATGTAACATAATAGATTCGGTGATCAATCCGCTAATTTGATATCGTGGATTAATGGTGACAGAGGGTTAAATCAATGTACCTACTTACTTATAGTTATGCTGAATAATGAATATCAGCATAATCTGCCGCTAAGCTGGCATATTGCAGGTGGAATTACTTACTACAACCACCGAAATACAACGGGATAAATTATTCTGTTCCACTTTAACATTAAGTAGGCTGCGCTTTGAAGATATACACGGTGTAAAAAAATTGCTTACTACATTAAATTTGAGGGCCTCAATCAATGAATCTGAATAACTTTCCCAACTAATGTACTTAATAAAAATAAAAAAACCCTTTAATCAGAAATGCACTATCGATAGTATTCTTGAACTTCATTAGTAATAGCCCATCGATATTCTTACTATTTTTCAAGGTCAACTCATCATCAGCCACAACAGTCCACTGCTGGACATGGGCCTCCCCGGCATTGGGGGTATATGCCATACTCACCACGCTTGGCAGGCGGGTTGGTGAGCGCAGTAGAAGTTTTCCATTCACAGGGAACGCTGCTGCCCATTCCCTGGATCTATCCCTTAGTCGCCTTTTACGACACCCGCAGGAAATTATGGGGTGATGTTATTCTAACCCGGCACCACACGGCAAGGTCAACTATTGCAATCGAACTATCGATATTTAACTAATTCATAAGTTTAATTGTTCTTTGTATTTGTGTGCACTGTGCAGCAAGAAACGACCTCGCTGGCGGAGCGCATCCGGCTGCTGACGTGCGACGTGGAAGACGATGTGGAGGAGCAGCGGTCGTCCCCAGCTGGCGCCAGCGTCGATAAGTTCTCCACCAGCAGCGAGAAGTCCTACTCCAGCTCCGACAAGAACAACGAAAAGGCCTTCGGAAGTGCCTCTTCGAGCTCCTCATCCTCCACTATATCTGCGCCAGTCCCTCCGAGGCAGCAGCCGCCGGACCTGGGGGACGTGCATCAGGACTCCCAAAAGGTAAACGGACACTCCACCAGCAGCGACAAGTCCTACTCCAGCGACAAGAACAACAAGAAGGCCTTCAGGAGCGCCTCCTCGAGCTCCTCCTCCTCCACCATCTCCGCGCCGGTTCCTCCGAAGCAGCAACCACCGGACCTGGGGGACTCCCTTTTTAATTGCACGATACGCAGCTGAGGGCCTCAATACACACGAGTTGGGAATCGCATTTTCTTCCGAGTGATAGGTACATAGTGCTTTATACTACACCTATGAGGAAAATATAATTAAAATCCTTGTGAGATAAAGAATGATATACACTTGAAGTGTCATCATTCCATTCGAACAGAACACAAACAAACAAAACACGTATTAATACAGTTACACATTACATCGAAAACACTAAACACTTAATTTACATTAAATAAGTCAATTTAAATCAAAGAACGAAAAATAATTCGCGCGGACATGTTGATTTTACCATCTTTTTTACTTGAAAATATAAAAGAGGCAAGTAAACCAAATCACATACCTACTGCCAAAAAATGTAAGTGGCCAGTATCATTTTGTTTTTGTTTTTTGGCATCCGCCTGTTTCTGTTTCTTGAATTATGAATTTAAAAAAAAATAAAGGCGGGGGAGAAAATACTTTCTACCCTAATATATTTTTGCCGCCTGCATATTCGTTCGCTTGGATTTACGTACTTTCTTCCCTTTTTTCAAGTAAGAACTAATAATTATACTTTCCGAATAGGTGTAGTATAAAATAGCTTTCTAATGCGGACATTATGTCTGATCGAGCGTATAAATTGCCATTCTGAAATGGCATGCAGGCGGAACAAATAAAGGAAATAAGATTTATTAGAAAACTAGCATTCCGCCCGCGGTTTCTCTCGGCTATGTGAGTTTTGGCGTGGGAAATGGTCTGCTTTCCCGCGGCTATATGTAACCTATTTTGCCCAAGGTATACCTAGTGAAACGGAAATACTTTGTTCGCGTGATAATGAGATGTTTTTCCTATGGTAAAAAATATGTGTTTTGTTTGCCACCTGCTTATTACAAAATTTAATCTTTTTAACAAGTGGGTTTAAAAGTCGAAGTACAAGCCGCGCGATGAACAAAATTGATCTATAGATTGTTATAAAATTACGTTTGTGCCTGAGTCCAGTTTAAATTTTCGCAATATTTCAAAGCTCGATTCCCGTGATGGACAAACTATTTATATACTACCTACCAAGTTTTTACGAAATCTTCGTTGAGCGACTCCAACCCGATTGCGATTTCATCAGTAATGTCCAAATAACAAGTAGAAATAAAACTTTGGTTTAGTAAATAATACAAAGTAATTTATCTATACAGATATCTTGTTATCCATTTACCCAACAAAGGTCTATTTATTCCTGAAGGAGTATTTAGATACCATTCAAAAGTCAAAATGAGTAGGTATTTCAATTTCAGTATCCGACCAGAATCATCGATCTTAATATTAGGTATTGAGACATCACATTAATCACTTGATCTATCGTGGACCTACCTAACGGCGGCGTTAGCTTTCTATCAATAGGCACCGTAGACTTTGTAATCCACTGCCGGTATTGCAAGCCTTGTACTAATCCCTGTGATTGTAAAGCCAGCAATACAAAGGGATGTTGCCTCAAAGTTGCAAACAAAGGAACGGTAGAAATGGTAGGTGCTGCTCTGTCGCCTTATTGATGAATGGATCATTAGCAAGAGGTGAAATAAAATGCACCAAGCTTTGATTTCTATTGGGTCAGGTGAACTCAGATGATCAAAGTGAGAAATGTTGCAGTCAAGAAAGGTATAGCATTTAAAATTCATTCTTAATTTTTCTATCTCATCCATCACAAAAAAATCTTGATAACATTGATTTTTTTAATGAGGGAGGTGCCAGACGATCAGGTGGGTGAAGAAACTTCTTGAGCACATAAAGTGTTTCCACCCACAATCGATCCTCAAATATGATGAAGTGCGTATGAAGCCCATGTGGGAGGTAAACCTAGCTTTATTGCTATTCCAGGTAGGTAGGTACTGTAGGTAGGTACCTGTTAGGTAACCTACCTATTAAAGTCGAAGTTAGTGGGCTTTAAGATTTTTCCTTTTCTATAAATAATAGGTAGCACGGTGTGCCTTAAAACTCTATAAAGTAAAAACTAGCTGTGCTGTTTAAAAGATTATAAACTGTTGTGTTGAAATATCTTAGAAAACTTTATAAGGTACCTCTAGGTACTCTACTCGTATTAACGACCTATATTAAATCTTACCCAGTTTACTTACGACTTAATTTCCTGTTGGCAAAATGGATTTGAAATAGCTCTATTATCTCTACTACTTATCTCTTTTTTTTTCACTGAATGCTCACAACAAACTACAGTAATGCTTCAGTGAAAAACACAGAATAACTTTATTTACAAAGTTTAATATATTGCTCACCCAGTGCTACCTACGGTTTAGTTTGCAGTTTCCCTGTGGAAAAATGTACTTGAAATAGCTGAACTAATACAGAAAGCTTTGCAGAGGGTGCTTACAATAACTACTTAGCGAAAGTTTTTATTCAATCGGATGAATACTACAGGAATTTTACAAACGGAAACACAAGTTTTACTTTTACAAAAGACTAGCAGTATTCCGTCCAGCAACTTTTCCCGAGTCTAAATTAAATATGGAAATGGAGTCAATGGTTATTTCTACGTGGAAATTCCATCCGAAATCTAAAGCCTGCTACACACAGGTCCGCCGCGGCGGTATGCCGCGAGAAGCCGCGCGGGCCGCGCGCGGCTCAAGCTCAAGGTTACTTAGCGCTTGGAGTTAAGGTCGAGTTTCGTGCGTGACGCTCGTTTCTGCGACTTGTGCCGCTGGCATGCCGGCGGGCAGTGTGTAGCAGCCTTAACATGACACGAATCTTGGGTATTTGACGCGAGCCGGACTTGAACCGGCGACTTTGAAATAGCGTTCCTTGGCTCATCGACTGAACCATCGTTTGGATTTAACTCACCATCGCTTGGATTTATGCTTATGGATTCTGTCTCGGTAACCACAAACCTAGAGCAAACCTAAAGTAAAAAAATAGGTAAGTATGCCATACCATATCAAAACCAAGCGTAGATAGCAACCCAGTACTGGCTTATTCAGACCCGCGTGTACAGACAGACCTACCGTACAGCACAGCGAGATTTGTCATTCACCAAACTCACATGAAACTGAACAACTTTCTTTATGAAACATAGATCGATGTTGGTCAAAATATGAAAAAAAAAAACGGATTTCATATACAATACCTTTGTACTACCTATACAACGTGTAACAGAAAGGGTATATGCATCGAGAAATGTGTGAATCTACCCATGAAACTGAACAACTTTAACTAAGGAACATAGGTCGAAAAACGAAAAAAAAATTGTGACCTTTCATACAAAATGCATCGGCTGATAGCGTATTTAGTATGGGCAGTAAAATTATTTTTTTTCGTATTTCGACCTATGATCCTTAAGGAAAGTTGTTCAGTTTCATGGGTAGATTCACACATTTCCCGATGCATATACCCTTTCTGTTCCAAATTTATTTTTTGCTCAGTTGTTCGAGTGATTTTGCATGGGAGCACCATTTATTTATATTTGAAAAATATTATGAAAAAGTATCGGTTCGAAAACAACCTTCTTCAACTGTGCTTATAATGTTTGTAGTCCCGACCGGAGTCTCGACGGCAATTCCTGTCAACCCTGGCGCCGCTGACTGCATGCGTGGGCAGTGCCACGCATCACGAGGGCTTCTACTACGTGCCGCCAGGAGACAGGACCTCTGCCTCATCAGCGACGAGCATCGACCTCCAGGAACACAACGATGCACCAGCCCCGATGTCGTTGCTGGAACTCCAGGTGCTTTATTCACTTGTTTACTTTTGTTCTTCCATGCCTTGACTGTGAAAGAAAAAGCTAAAATTATGCAGATGCCAATTAGCTTATAGGCGGTAAAAGCTCTGACACCAGGGTTCATCGGGTCGTTGCTTTCCAGGTGCCGGAGATGGCGACGACGGGCTGGCCGCTTTCGCCAGGGCTGCTGCGCCCAGGACTGAGCGACTGCGGCAGCGGTACGGCCAGGACTCGCAGCAACTCAGCAGCGATGATGAACACGACGACTATGGTACCTACACCTCATGCTTTATTGCTTAGTGGCATAGTTTATTGCCCAGAGGCGGAAGGTCATGTCTTTGTCTACATCAGCTTTCGGTCACTACTTACTTATTTCGTCTTTGTAGCTTATCTTTCTTCTAAATATATAAAAGGAAAAGGTGACTGATTGACTGACCGACTGATAGGGGGTGGAAGTTTGTATGAAAGTCGTGAAAATTTAAGGTGGGATTTTGTAACTTAGTGTCTAGAATAGTAATTTAAAATTATTGAATACATGTTTCAGCGTTTTTTATATTTCCACCCCCAAGGGGTTAAATAGGGGGTGGAAGTTAGTATGAAAATTCGTAAATATTGAAGTAAGGATTTTTAAATTTAGTATCTAGGCTTATAATTAAAAAAATTAAAAACGAGCATACGTGATCTTGATATTTCCACACCCAAGGGGTTAAATAGGGAGTGGAAGTTTGTATGAAAGTCCATGAAAATTTAAGGTAGTTTTTTTTTCTAATTTCTAACTTAGTGGTAGGACTCGAATAATATTTACAAATTCGAATACATGTATCAGCGTTTTTGATATTTTCACCCCTAAGGGAGTTAAGTAGGGGTGGAATTCTGTATAAAAATCCGTGAAAATTTAAGATAGGATTTTCTAATTTGGTGTCTAGTCTAACAAAGCCTATACTAATAGTAGTGAACTAGAAACGATTGGGACGTGGTGACCGGGTAGATGGTATGGATAGGAGTATAAGGAAACAGATCGATGATGGGATGTAAGAGACTAAAAAGACATACGTGGAAAGACTAGGAAATAAATCACTCTCATCCCGAAAATTTAACGGGGCGCGAGAGATATCTACTACGTTACATTATTCTTTTAATTCAAACTTTATAGATAACATAGAAACTGGGGTTTAAACTTGATACCTTTTGGGGAACTTTGAACTTAACGTGAGCGAAGCCGTGGGCAAAAGCTAATATTTTATATTTTGCCAAACTGAGCAGTCATGTTGCAGATTTTAATTTTTTTAAACATTACCTATCGTCTAAATGACTCTCGATTTTTTTCAAGCTGTATCATCTTATCACGTTGCAGGATTCCACGGCGGCCAGCAGTGCGAGGGATAGCCGTGAAGCAGACGCTGGGGGCTTCAGACGAGATTCTGCAGCAGATGCAGAACGACCTGCAGCCGTCATCGGGCGCCACCACGCCTGCGCCCGCGCACGCCTGCCAGCGCACTAACAGCAACTACTCCTGGCCGTACTACTCGGAGGCGAACCTCAACTCCCGCCCACAGAGCAGGGCTAGTGCTTCGTCCAATTTGTGAGTATCGGTCCTGACGTGTGACGTTTAATACTTCCTATCTTACTACGCTCACTCAGCGACCCAAAGAGGGTCTTGGCAGCCGAGCCGACACAACCTTGCGCAGTCGTCTCTGTCTTGCGTCACCTCCCGCTAGAGCACATCCTTGATGATTGCGTCGCTCCATTTCGTACACGCATTGTGTCTGTTTAGCACTAACACTTATGGCTTATAATTTGGAGACAAGAGCGTTTTTTGCCTGTTTTCTGAAGTAAACAGAAACTGATTTCAATTAACTTTCAAATGCCAACTTTCAAACATCCTTCGTTTTCCCTTGTACCTCCAAGTCTTGCCAAGGTATTTTTTAAAACTTTCATCTTCTTTCAGCAGTTCAAAAACGTCTGACTACGTGAGCGGGCGACAGTGCAGCAGCACTCCGGTGCCTCAGCAGCACAGTGACGTGTGCTATGCGCACGCGGCGAGCATGGCGCAATACGCACACTACCAGCGGCAACAAGACGCCCTCTATAGGAACAGCTGCTCTATCTACGCCAACGTTGGGTGAGATTACGTATTATCGCTGACGGTATTAATACTCTACTGACTTCTACAGCATGCCCGGGAAGAAAAGTAGCTGGAACATTCTATTTTTTTATAGCTTGGAAGAAATTAATAAGTGATTGGATAAAAAATACGTATCCCTATTCCAGATGTTCGGATAGCAGCCAAGAGCTGTACAGCTCGCAAACGTCGTCAGAGCAGACGTCGCCGGTACGGTCGGAACGATGTCGGCGCCCGGAGTCGCCGCCCCCTATCCGCACCCACCACCAGCTGCTCTACGTGCCCTACAGCACCCACTACCACTACCAACACGACTACGGAGCGCATTGGACTTCTGGTGACTGTACGTTCCAAGATTCTATGATCTCCAAATAAAATGGTACCTAAGGTGGCAAACAAATGAATAATTTTGCTCGCTCTCGAGAATTCAATTGCTTCCCTGGATAAATTACGAATAGAAGCCAAGCATAATAGCGTCCTATTTGTCATTTCAGACACTCGAATGTACTACCAGCAGCAGCAACAACAGCCGCAACCGCAGCAGCAGCAGCAGCCTCTACAGCAGCATCAGCACCAGCATCAGCCAGCCCAGCAGTTGCAGCACCAACAGCAGCAGCAAGCGCACAGCGGCGCCAGCACCCCGCAGCCCACGCAGTCGCAGCAGCACCCTCAACGCGCACAATACACGCATGCCCTACAGCTTCAGGTAATGAGAATGTACCTACTAGCAGCAGCAGCATCAGCACCAGTATCAGCCAGGGTGTAAGAATAAGCAAGGTTAAATGTAGTATAGAAAACGCCTGGAGGAGTTATTGGTCGATGAAGGAACATATGAAAGGTGAATTGCCTTTATCATTAAAACGCAAGCTCATGGACATATGCAATCTTCCGATACTGACATATGGAGCGCAGACTTGGTCTTTGACGGAAGCTCAGAGATTCAGACTCGGGGTCTGCCAACGAGCCATGAAGCGTAGTATACTCGGCTTAAAACTGATGGACAAAGTCCGAAACGCCATAATACGCTCCAAAACAGGTGTAGTAGATGTAACCCGTGCAGTAGCTAAGCTAAAGTGGGACTGGGCAGGTCACGTATGTCGCATGCCAGACGAATGATGGGCCAAAATTACCACCGAGTGGATGCCCAGAAGGGACAGACGGCGGCGTGGCCGACCCAGACGGCGGTGGCGAGATGAACTCGATGCCTTCCTAGAGAATTGGCCGGAACAGGCACAGGATAGAGAGTCGTGGAGAGATCGGAGAGAGGCCTTTGCCCAGCAGTGGGACACCAATGGCTAGATAAGATAAGATAAGATAAATGTACCCTGAAGGATGTGAATCTGCCCATCACACTGAACAACTTTTTCCAAGGAACATAACACGAAAAATTAATTTTTCGCTTTTCGTATGTTCCTTAGGGAAAGTTGTTCAGTTTCATGTAGATTCACATCCTTTAGGATGCATACGTATCCGTAATACGTATCTGTTACACGTTGTAGTTTTATCTCACGACTGGAGTTTTACCACGCTATAAACAAGCTTTTTAAGAGACATACTACTTAAAACGCCTTTTCGCTATTTTTCTTAACGAATTCCTTGATCTTGGAGAAAATTGGATTCTTCATAAAATTCGACTCTAACATTCGTGTAAGTAGATATGTGCCCGCACAGCTAAGGTGGTTTTTAGGATTAATATTTTCATTATTATGTATTATTGCAGACGCTGTGTCCTGCGCCAGCCCGGTACCGCCCAGTGCCCGCCCCGCAACCGGGGGGCGGCAAACAGATGATATGCTATTCTGAAAAAGTAAGTAACATATCGCCCCTGTGATGCCGGGATAGAACAGCATCACTTGCGTATCTTTTTCCACGGGTGTCAACGAACAATATAAGTCATGGCCACAACCAGTCCTAGTTGTTTGCCATCTCGCTTGCTAAGCGTAGTGAGTAGGTACGGCAAATACTCAGAGGAGGCCAATGCATAGAAGTGGACTTTTTAGAGGATGAAGTAGTAAATTGACATAACAATTCGAAGAGCGCGAGTTTTCAGTAATCATAACGCTCATAATGCGCATATCAAAAGAAAGGAACTAAGTAAGTATATAACTACATTCGTGTGTGTTTCCGAAAGCGTTCAATTTTCTGAACATAGATCGAAATATGAAAACAAGCCCTTCCATGCATGCAAATGGTGCCAGCAACTCAACTCTTTTTGTATCGGAGGAGTATAGTACCTATTATATTATCTGTGTCGGAGGGCAATTTGTTTTTCATTTCCGAATCACACCCTAAAGTTAGCCCATCAATTTTTTTTCTCCCTGTATACTTTATAGGTGGCAGCACCGCTGTACCAGCCGGCGCCGGGGTCCCCATCGCGCGCCGCCCGAGGGAACCCCGAGGGGGCCCCGTCAGCTGTGGGGGCCACGGCGGCCACGTCCCCCATGGCCCCACCACCGAATCCTGTTTATTACGCGATGAACGTCTGACGGGGGGACTAGGTAAACACAACATATCTGCAGTTCTAGCCATGAATATTACTCGATTACTCCAAAGACAAGAGCAAAGCTCTGAAATTTATAATGATGATGATGATGATGAGGCATGGAAATTAGGTTTTCATGGGCTCGGGTACGGAAAATAGCGACCAATCAGTACTGGGCCCACGTGGTGCCTGATCGCCCAAATTAAGGATAGGCTCTTGCCCCTCAGTATCCCTACTAAGACAATAAGACCTGGATGATTGATTAGGCATGAAAATAAAGACAGCGCAAAATCCTTCGTGCTAGCAAGAAGTTTTCAATATATAATTAAAAGTATCTCTCGATTTTTTAGAAATCCCTTTATTATCTCTATGAGGAAAGGGTCGTTCCAACTCATCCCAACCGATGTTTATTCACATTGCAGGTGAAAATTGTGGTGGGCCCTACTGGAGAGGTCCGTATCAGTGTGCGGCCGCCAGCGAGCGCCGCGAACGCCGGGCCCGCGCCGGAGTGACGCACGCCCCGCCAACGCCGGGCCCGCGCCGGATTGACGCACGCCCCGCCAACGCCGCCGGGCCCGCGCCGGAGTGACGCACGCCCCGCCCTCATAGGCCAGTCAAATAACATATTAAAATCGCAAAACGCTAGGTATATCTCGCTTTTTTTTGTGTAGGAGACCGTGAAACTATAATTTGCAGACCTAAAAAGTTGTGCTAAATTTAATTTTCGTACTTGGAGTTATTGATATCGTTTAAAAATATAACAAATTAGAAACAATTCAAGTCTACCCGTAGCTATGTATGTCTAATATAAAAGTTATTGACATATTCGCTTGAAAAATTCAATATCATACCAATATTTGAAAAAGTACTAGATATTCGGTGTTGTAGGTGGACTCAAATTGTAGCTAATTTAATATAATTTCAGAATGAGGAACATATTAGTGACAAAAACCTACAGTTTTTTAAATTTAACAGTGATAACTGAAAAATATTGCGATTTTACATTATTACGCAGAGAGCACAACTTTTTTTTATTGCAAAATGTAATATCACGTTCTCCTAAGAAAACTAATTAACATACAAAAAATTTAGCCACACATAGCGTATTGTTCTTTTAGTAAAATAACTTTCAAGATTTGACTGGCTTAACAGGCTACGCTCTGTTCGCGATCCACCACGCTGATACGGTCGTCGCTCGCCCAGTTCCACATCCCCACTGGTTGACGTTGTTGTATGTCTCCGTTATGCTCGATATCAAACTATAGGTACCACCGCAGTGGCTTGATACCAACGAATCATTCCAAAACACCAATCGACTGCCATTTCAAAGTTGCGCTTCGGCTATTCGTTCGTATTTTAAAGGAACGCAACTTTCATTTCGACAATAAGTGAAGCATTTTTTCCACGCGAAGAACATTTCGTTTACATTTCCAGTAAATCTAGCAATCTTTGTTTCGAACGAAAATTGCTATTCGGCGTTACAAATCACACGACTTAACTTAAGAAATAAGTATAAGCAATATAAGTAAACTGTTTTGATATTATTAAGTATATATACCTGTCATTTTCTATTATGAGAGAACCGATAGAACAGAAAAAGACGGTAATCATTTTAGTTGAGACTTTATTTACGTCGTGTTCTTACTGGATTACCCTCAGTAGTTGTTACAATAAAGTCACCTTAGGAATTTGGTAAAAGCAAAAAAATATTTATACTACACCTATTCGGAAAGTATATTAGTTCTTACTTAAAAAAAGGAAAGAAAGTACGTAAATCCAAGCGAACGAATATGCGGGCGGCAAAAATATATGGGATTTACTTTCTCCCCTAGGGGAGAAAGTATTTTCTCCCCTCCTATTTTTTTTTTAAATTCATAATTCAAAACTAGAAACAGGCGAATGCCAAAAAACAAAAAGTTTGTATGTCGAAGCCCACAAAATGATACTGGCCACTTACATTTTTTGGCAGTATGTGCTTTGCTTCATTTGTCTCTTTTATATTTTTAAGTAAAAAATATGGCAAAATCAACATGTCCGCGCGAATTCTTTTTCGTTCTTTGATTTATATGACTTATTTAATGTAAATTAAGTGTTTAGTGTTTTCGATGTAATGTGTAACTGTATTAATGTGTGTTTTGTTTGTTTGTGTTCTGTTTACATGGATGATGACACTTCAAATGTTCTTAAGTTATCTTCTCATGTAAGAGAGTGTTCTTTATCTTACAAGGATTTTTGATTATATTTTCCTCATAGGTGTAGTATAAAGCACTATGTATAACTCGGAAGAAAATGCGATTCCCTCCCTCGAATCGGTCATGTTCTCTCCTCGTTAAACAATGTACTATTAAAACAAATGTCAAATTCAATGGTAATTTGTATTGCCCTCCTTACTAGATTTACTGGACTATTTCGTGCGAGCCGGTTGTAGATTTCGACTAACGATTTTTGTGCGATTAAAGCTAGTTTGTAGATGTCGACGTTATAATTATGTAGTTCTGACGATAATAAAGTTGCCATTATAGCTTGTTTGTACACAAAACAGCGGTGCGACGTCGCATCGTAAAAATATACGAGTTGGCAAGAAGCATCGCAAGAACTTGTGAATTGATTCGCATCGCGCATTCCTGCGAATCCTGCGATGCTATGTCAAACTTGTTGACTTTTTATTTGTTATAAGTAATAGATACTTTCTCCATAGGTACGTAGACAATACGTATAGAATAGGATTCATGATCATTTAGCACTGCCTCAAAGAAATCGAACTAAAAATATGCTCAGCAATAAAAAAAAAAACTTATGTCGCAAACAGAGGCCTTAACCAAAGAAATACTTATTAGATATATTAAAATCAAACACCAAATAATCCGTTTAAGTGAATGTTTGCCAAATACATATTATGAAAACGAGAACTTGCTTAGCTTGTATGCTTGGTTCCATTAGGTAAATTTGTTCAGAAAATATGATATGAATGGTGAGTCATATATAAGGGTTATGAACGTATATTTATGTTAGTAAAATTACTAGAAAACCTGGATGGATGTCGGTCGAGTTTTTAAATCCATTTTATAGTTAATTACCTATTATGAATGAGTTAAAAATACCCTTTTGCGTAAATATTATGAAGTTTACTCATTTACGAACGCTTATCGTAGTATGTTACAATTTCCTCACCTAGGTACTTAGTCATAAAAAAAATTATTTGATTATAGTTAGTTTAAAATTTCATTTATACAAGTAAGTCCAATTCATGTCCTATTTTTATCACTAACATAAATGACATATAGTATACAATCCATTGTGTCAAGTCAAATCAAATGTGCAGTTAATGTCAAATGAGTGCCAAAGAACCAGTATTATTAAAATTATAATTAGCTATCTGTGTTAAGAAAATCTTTGAATAGATTTTTTGCGGCCTAACTTCCCAACTTAGAGTAATTTAAAATCTTTCCATTAATATTATATTAAAAAAATACATACGTTCTGGTTCTGGTAGCGATCCAGTTAAACTATAGTGAGATTCGTCATTAATTAATCTGGCGTATTTTATTTTTTTTCTAGATAATTAGGAAATTAATTAGTTTGTGGTTACGATATGACCACAGATGTTGATTATGCACTGGTTGGTACCTCTTATGTTTATTACAGGATATAGTGATCTTTAGTATACCTATAGGTACATAATTTCATAAAATTATTTATTTTTATTTTGCAAAGTATGTGACTTGAATGGTGTCGGTTTTAAGAACACTTCTTGTACATTATTGATAAGTCTTATTCAACTAAAAGTAATACTAGAAGCAGTTCTAGCATAGACTAATAGAAAATAGCCGCACAATCGAAAGACCAAAAGGGAGACCAAATTTCGACCTCATTCCGATCAAAAATACTAATTTAGGTATATTATTGACATTGTGAGCGAAAGCCAGGTTAGATAATCACTCTTCAAGAAAATTTGGAATGCCAATTTGAGTGAATTTGATGAAGTGTAAAATGTGAATGCTAGTACGGTAGGTTATGGCTCGTGAGGGGACGAGCATTTTAGCAACCGTTTTTTATTAAACTTTATAAAAGTTGTATGAATATCATGAATATTTTTGTGCTTGTTATCATACATGTTTGAAAAAGAGACAAATCTATCGTACTAGTCGTAAGTAGGTAGATATTGAAGAAATAAGTAACCCCCTGAAGGTCTCTCCTTAGAGAAAAACTAATAAGCGCAGCACAAACGGTGCTCAATAAGATTGTTATTTGTCTCCAGGGAGAGAATTTCGGGTCTAAGTAAGGAAAAGTCATTTTTATTGTATAGTGTACTAAGAAGGATTTTAAACTATAGTTTATATACTATCTTATAATATATGCCAGCTATCTAATAGTAGAAATTTATATACTTAAATAAATTGTGCTCATTATAACATTTCAGAAATAACGAAGTTAAATTAAGTAGGTAGGTAAGACTACTGGATCCTTACATATGAGATTGCCGTTCTTTCATAGTTGCCAGTATTGAGTATCGGCAATTTCATATGGAAGGACCTAATACGTTCGACTCGATTTTTGCATAATGATACGAATATAACATCCTAGCGCGACTTCGCGGTAACATCGAAAATAGTATAATAATATACTTACTATGAAATAGACCGATTAAAAAGTAGAAATTAATTTTGTAGTGATATATTATGTCTATTTACTGTTATCCCTGTGCAATTGATTCTAGGGATGATTTATTTGGCTTGGCTCCTTCTACTGGATAGAAAAAAGACTGGAACAGGTCTGAAAATACCGATAACCGGTATTTTGAAAATACCCTTATTATAAAATACTATTTTCCTTCTAGTGATTGTTTAATTATTATCTCTGTATGACTGTTCAACTGCAAAATGTTAGCAAATGTCAAGCAATGGCCAGTGTAAGGAGCCGTACCGCAAATAATACTTAAAGCTTTCTATGTTAGGTTATTTCAAGTCTATCGTTTAATATAATAAATAAAATTCTAAGTATCTAGTAGCATAAGAATGAAATTGTAAACTAGCACCTAGTGGTTTTGTTTTAAAAATAAATAAGTAAACGTTTCGTTTACGCTTCCAGAGCCAAAAATGTATTGATTGATGTTTTTAGCTATTATATTTACATTGATAAATAATTATGATAATTGTGTTTGTTGTAGCCGCTCAATGAATGTGTGGGCGAGGTCGCTTATTTTGTTACCAGAAGAGCTACCTAACCTAGGTCACTATAGGTATCGTATGTCGTGTTTGGGAAACTAAGTAATAGTATCTAACGAATTTTATTGCAGTCACCTTTGTATTTATACATACATGCATACATTACGCCTTAATCTCTAATGGGGTAGGCAGAGCCTAAACAAAGGTCGTACCGCCACGTCTGACAAGTTTTGAGGGTTATTCCAGATAGAACTGTATATTGCTATAGTGATAGGTTGTCAGCCCATCGCCTAAATTACAATACTGAAACCCTCGAATCCCTTAGCTGATTTTTACAGCATGCCCGGGAGGAGATGCAGCTGGCACATTCTATGTTTTTCTATCACTTCCAGTCCAGCATGGAAGTATGTATTTATCATCCAGCTTTTAATTTAGAAATATAAAAGAAATAGAAATTAATGAAGTCTACCGCAATTAAAGTGACTTCCGGCGTCTAAAACTATGCAAAATTAGAAAACATGCTAAATAGTATAGCGTCTAAAATGCATTATTTTAAGCGTCTGGCGATGATTTTCTATTGCTTTTATAGAACTTTTTGAAAAGTGAAAGAAATAATTATAAATTAATTTAGAATTATGTGTTCATCCGAATCGACACCGTAGCATGTCCCAGTGCCTGCGCCCACACTTTTAATATTATATGTAAAATGGGCTCTATTCTATTTAATGTTAAACCTCCTTAAAGGGGGTTATTGATCATATTTGTTTGTGATATTTTCATAAGTCTAATATCTATTTTATCATATTGTTTTTAAATAAGTTAACTGAACTTTAGTCATTTTTAGCTCTTTAATTTTGACTTGGCAAGTTGTTGCTTTTAATTGATAGTTAATTTTATTTGATAGTTTATTATAAGGCTAGAGTAATAATATACTATTATTATTTACATGAAAATTAGCAATGTTGTGATACTAATATTGTATAATATTGCAGTTTGAAGTGTTACATAAAAAAACGTCGATCTCATAATATTATCTAGTAATCTGGTAGTTCCAGAAAAGTGTGTGCAGCACGTGATTTTATTCTTTATTGGATTATTTATTTATTTATCAAAATTAACCATTGACAGGTTTCCAAGTTGTCACACGGTTTGCCATACTGCATGCCTATTTTCTTTCACGTAGATGCTAGTTACGTTACAGCGTAGACACTGTAGTAAACACCTACGATTTTGCTACGCCGCCCTGCTACGCCATCAGATCCGTAGCCTAGACAGATTGTATTTTATTTTGTAGATATTAATAGCAGATTTGCTATTGTAAAAGCCTAAACTACCAGTAAATTTCAACACAACATACAATCTTGGCTCAAGTCGTGAAGTTATATCAAATATTTACATATGTAGGGGCTTTTACAATACGATACCAAAATAGTTCTGATTTCAGTTTAAGCAGTAACCAAGCAACCTTGTGTTAAGAACAAAGGGATGTTGTGAGTAGATGTTAATTGTAATAAAAAAATGTGTAAGGGAATTTGTCTCACCATGTATAAATATCGGGACACTTCTGTATATTAAACTCACGTTCATATACTCTTCAAAATTTTAATATTATATGTCTTGTAATGATAGTTATTTTTTTCAAAAAAATTATAATAACTATCGATGAAATTGGTTATCAGAGAAGCTCTAGTGATGTTAAACGTTACTACGACATAAGTAGTATGTAAATGGACTCTATCCATTAAATGGTAACTTTCAAAAAGTTTAGACTGGTTTGAAAAGTTAGTTCTTGTTATAAATAACCATTTAATTCGCTAATTCCCTACGAGTGTAGTAGCAATCGGTCAGTATTAAAGTGATGTTCTGTTAAGTTTTAACATGAATAGGTCTACTATTATTACTCTTCTCTGTGGGTCTACTGAATTAAATAAAATATCGGACTACCGTGCGTACTACCTAAAAAATCGCGATTCTATAATATTATACAAATATACTTACCTACTTAAATTTTCAGAGCTTCGATATTTATTTTGAACCTTCATACACGACTCTTAGGTGCGGACATGTACAATTTTGGAGAAGATTATACCTACTTCATACTCATAACATTGGATCTGCGCAGATTAAAATGAAGTTTTAGTGCGTAACATCTGGAAAAGTGTGGTTTTGTACTACATGGTAATAAAAACGCACATTAACAATCAGATATTAGTATTATAGTTAATTATTACTACTTTAATCAAAACTAATAGATAGCTGTGTTAAGTAGAAGTTTTCATACCAAAATAAAAGCTCTCTGTGGAATCCAATGGAATGCCCTTAGGATATTTTCCCATATTACCTAAATGGTTGTTTTTATCTTTACGGAAATTGGAAGTGAAGTTTCATTTGGTTACAAGTCGAAAGAAAACTGCCGCATGAAATTCCAATTTTATTATCAAAGTAAGTTAAAACACCCAAATGTGAAGATGAAGGCCAAGAAAGAAAGAAAGTCTTAAGATTTAACCCATCGATTTTAAATTTATAATAACGGCCATTTGCTCTGTATCTTATGTTTTACAAAATTATAAAGTCAGATGAAAATATTATAATACTTATAAATTATGTATGTTTAATAAATGTTAGGGCAAAATTTGCCATCCAATGTTTCAAATTACCCATGTACAAACGTATTTTGTAGATTGGTAAATGAATAAAGTACTTATTGAAAATAATTTCTTATTTCAATGACATCGTTTCGTTACGATACGATCTCTTCCCTTCTCGTTCCTTCCTGGCTGGCCACTGATTATCGCATTTACTATTAATTTGTGGTCAGATCCCGACCTAGGGCTTCGAGGAGCGTCATGTCATACCTCTATAAAATTTATGTTAACAGGTCTTATCGTTAGAACATGGTATTTTTCAAATTATACACGTTGTATAAAATAAACGTAACCCATGGATAAAATCATGATTTAAAAACAAATACTGAAGACTAGGCTGCATGGGCCTAAGCTCTTTGCCTTCTCTCATAATATGGGAGAAACTTAAAAAAAAAACATGTGACATTGTCATGACAGAATTTTTGCGCGGGAATCGTAACGAATCGCTTCAGGACTGCGTTTCTCGCTTTCTAATTCAGTTTTTCGCGGGTATTATTGTGATAGTGTAGTGGGATATAATAATGTGCCGGTAGTAAAAGACAATGTAGAGAATGTGAGAAATAAAGTACCTATAGCGAGCCTGTATGGTTCGAATAGACACACCCATGTAATGAGTTCTAGGTTAGGTTTGGTTAGGCTTGGGTTTTGCGGGGGAAACATCGGACGGACTTTGTTCCTGGTTTTTTAAAATTAGTTCCTTGCAGTGTTTATTGTATTAATGTGGTGGATTAAACATAATAATCTACTGGCGAGGAGCAATGGAGGATTCGGATTGATATTCCCGCGCAAAAGTCTGTTGTTCATTGGAATGTGAATCACCAGTGCATTTTAATGACTTTTTAGGTTAGCATGAATCTTAACATATCTTAACTTAAGATTAGCTTAAGTTCACCGAAGAAAGTAATACTGAAGGATAGGCTGCATGGGCTCACGCTCTTTGCCTTCCCAAATGGGGGAATTACGCTATTTGCCTTCCCAAATGGGGGAATTGTGAAAAAAAAGATGAAAAATGAAAACTCGGTTCGACAGTGTTCACATTGGGCTCCGCGCTACGCGGCGTAGCGCGTGATTGTCTATAGGTGTGGACTATGGTTCCATTGTTTTCACTACGCGCCGCGCCGCTCCGCGCCGTTTTCATACAAACCGATGTACTTACAAAGAACGATACAGCTCCGTCGCTCCGCACTACGCCGCGGTGCGCGCTGCAGTGGGATAATGGCCTTTGTGCAGCTGTGCCATGCACCTGTTGCATTCACGCGTGCACGGTTAGGGGAAGATGAGGGGAATTGTCTATGGTTACCGCACCATTCTCGACCTTATTACCAAGAGAAAACTTCGCCAAATGTCATTTTGACATTATTATGACAGTAATTTTCTCCTAACGGTTTCCCCTAGGTCTTAGGTGCACGCGTGAACGCACTCCTGCTCAAAGAGTGCGGTGCGGTGCGGTCGTAGACAGAGAAAAGTTTTATTTCTAAATACTCGATAGTTGCGCTCAAAAGAAACAGCTACAGTAAAAATTACTTGTTTGAGCTACACTGATTCAATACTACCAAGTTGGTAAACACAAAATTTTTTTTTTTACGAGTTATTACAAATAAAAATTAAAGATGTTATATATATCAAATTAAAAGGCAATTTCTGAAAGTATATAGCAAAAATATTTTTTAACAATAAATATCAATAAATCTTGTATAAAAACAATAATTAAAAAGTTACAAAAGTGAATTTTTGCATATTTTTTTAAATAACTAATTAACGGCTTACTTTTCAGGAACAGTATAAAGACAATATTTAAGGTATATGGTAAGACCTTAAAAATAAAAAAATTAAAACTTTAATCGGATAAACAGTTTTTGAGATATAGTAGATATTATGAAAATCATCATTTCCTGTCTAAGATTGGCCGCCATTATTATCAGATACTACTTAGAGATGAGAAATAAGGTTTTTCATCCCATCTATTCGAAAACGACGACTTTAATCGCATATAAGTGCGCCTAAAGTTGATGCTTCTAAGCGACATAGGTACTATTACTCTACTCTTTGCTAGAGACTGTCCCAGCAGGGTAAAAATGAGATTTTAATCCTCTTTATGAAAATAAGTGCGATTAAAAGAACTTTTAATCGCACTTTTTGAATTTGGAACCTCTTTTTCTTTTTTCTTGATTTGGCATGACTGACGCGGAATGAAAACAAAATAGTTAGATGTCGAATTCAAATAATGGTACACTGGCTGGTTAGACTGCGCGACGGCTGATTAAAAAAAAAAAATGAAAATGCACGAACTACGGCACGAGTGGGCAGCAGGGTTTTATAGGGAGCCCGTGTTTTCGACTCTTCTTACGAATTATTAAATATTCTAAATGAGGTCTTCTAGCAGTGAAAGTACCTATAACATTCTTATTCTATTATATTTAAATTTACAAGTGTTAGTTAGCCGCCTTTTTTTCTCATAGAGGGGGATGAAAAGTAGAGTGTATCACTCAGGAGCAAAAATATTTTTGGCTCGGGCGACGTACTTTGAATCCCTCGCTACGTTCAGGATTCTACTTTAGAATCCCTCACTTCGCTGTGGATTCAAAAAAACGCCCTCGCCTTAAAAATATTATTTTGCTCCCACGTAATAAAATCTACTATTTTAACATTCTTATAAGCCTGTCTAACTACAGTATTAAGAAAAAAATATTCACTCAAAGTTTACCATTTTTTTCGAATATTTGCCATCTTTAATTGGCCGCCATTTTTGTTAGCTGCCACTCAGAGATGGCAGGCATAGCTTTTTTACATCCCTATAATTATGTCCAACTACCGTTTAAAGGAAAATTGGTACCCCCAAAATTTACCGATATGTTGAGCATCCCATGGACTATAGACAGAGAAAACTAGTTAGTTAGTTAAGTTAGAGAAAGCTAGTTTTCTCTGTCTACGTTGATGGATGACTGAGGACTGAGGTTATGCGCCGGAACCATAACGAATCACACGTGGGACTCAGTTTCTGGCTGTTATTATTCGCGGTTATTATTGTGTTATGTTAGTGTAGTGGGATTAGCATAATAATGTGCCGGTAGTGAAAGACAATGTGCTGAGAGTTAGAAATAAAGTACAGAAATCCTATATGGTTCAACTCGACACTCCCGCGTAAATCATGAGAGAGCATTAGATGGCGGCCACTCGCAATCTAATGAGTTCTAGGTTAGGTTAGGTTAGGTTGGGGTTTTGCGCGGGGAGCATGAAAAATCTGACGGAGTTTGTTCCTCGCTCTTATAAATTAGTTCCTTGCCGTGTTTGTTGTGGTGCTGTGTGTGGTGGATTTAACATAATGATCTGCTGACGAGGAACAATGTGGCGGGAGTAAGAAGCAAAGGAAGGCGCTACCGTACGATTCGGATTTTTATCTCCACGCAAAAGTCTGTTGAGCATTGGAATGTGAATCACCAGCGCATTCTAATGACTTGTAGGTTATGATTAGGTTAAGACAACACAAGAAAAAGACTGAAGAAAGAAAGAAGAAACTGAAGACTAGGCTGCATGGGCTCACGCTCTTTGCCTGCCCTTACATGGGAGAATCATAAAAAAAAATTGTTCTACAGTGTCACATCTGTGACACGTTCAGTGTTGCCACAATGTTACAAAAGTAACATTTTACGTGATTTTTGACCCTCTCATGTCGAGACTCTATAGTCCCGAGATAATGGTGAAACACATAATAATAATAATAATTGGAGACCAAAAGGGAGATAAACAAATGTACACAAAAAAATAATCTTTATTTACCACCAGTACAGCTACAAATTAAGTTTTTGTGGTCAAAATGTTACTTTTCGAGCCAACTTATGTTATTTTTGGCAAAAGGGCTGTAGCAATACTGGACACGTTAAGACGAAGAAATAAAGAAGAAGATGATAAGAAAAAATTGAAAAGAAGACTGGCTCATAAGGACTAGATTCCAGAGCCGTAAAACGCTATAATAAAAAAAAAAAATGAAAACCCCTCGAAAACCCCCTCAAAAAAAAAAAAATCAATGCCGAGTATATTGCCGAGAAGCAAAGATAATAAATACACTACGTTTTACCAAGATTGCCAAGAAGTAAAAAAAATACTGTAGGTACTACAATTTATTAAATAAAAGAAATTTAAGAAAATATGAGTTCTTTTCGTCGTGACAAGAAAGGTGAAGATGATGGAGGTATTAACATATTCCAGAACCTCGATAAAACAACGTTGTTGCAAGAGTCAAGATACTTTAGCACATCTTCAATCAATGCCAGAAAATGCATTTATATCTTGACAAAAATACTGTATTTACTTAATCAAGGAGAGATACTATCGACTCAAGAAGCGACGGATATTTTCTTTGCAACCACTAAGTTATTTCAATCAAAAGATGTGTCGTTGCGTCGTCTTGTTTACTTAACGATAAAGGAGCTTAGTTCAGTAGCGCAGGACGTTATCATCGTCACGTCTTCGTTGACGAAGGATATGACCGGCAAAGAGGACATGTTCCGCGCCGCGGCTATCCGTGCCCTCTGCAGCATAACCGACAGCACAATGCTCCAGGCAATCGAACGCTACATGAAGCAAGCGATTGTTGATAAAAATCCCGACGTCAGTTCTGCAGCTCTTGTTTCTGCTCTGCACTTGTCAGCAACTAACCCAGACCTTGTCCGTAGATGGGTTAATGAAGCACAGGTAATAAAAGTTCAAACTTCTTTTGTTATAGGTAGTTTTTTTGTTTTTTTATAGAGGAAAGATTTTATAGTTTTTAGTTTTTATTGTATGTAGGTACCTATGTATGTTTGTAACGAATTTACTTCAAACTATTGGACCAATTTCAAAAAAATCTTATCACCATGAGAAAGCTACATTTACTCTGATTAACATAGGCTACTTTTACTGCAGGAAAATATCAGAATTTCACTGGAAAACTCATTATATTAAGCCACAGGTGAAACAATGGCGCGGTGTTGATTTGATTCAGATTGCACACACAAAACTGTAACAATCTGTACCTATTATTTTCTGTCATGAGCAGAGGTCAGTCTCTGCTGGTTTTACTCAAATTATATGTTTGGGGCGTGTGAGTTTGCTCCAAGTGAGCCACCCTTATTGAAATTTTTAAACAAATTATAAGTGGCAATATTAGGTAAAATAAAGATCATTACAGCCAAAGCAAGATTGGGCAAACTGTAAGAAAGACCATTATATCATTGCGATAAGACTACTTTTGAGTTTTTTTAATTAATTTTTTAATGTTTTTGTTAATTAATTTTTGCTTATTGTTTATGCACATAAAGAGTTTGTCCATATTTCTATCTACACTTGCTCAAATTTGACATAAGAACAGGATAGAAAATAAACACATGACTTTGACATTCCTAATCTGACATAAGCTGCTATAAAAATAAGAACATAAAGAGCCTAAATTATGCTTTTTTATTTTACGTCATATAAGGAGTCTTACGTCAAATTAGGAATGTCAATATCATGTGTTTCTTTGCTATCCTGTTATTATGTCCAAGTTAAGAAAGTGACAGCGCTATCTTAAAATTAGTTAAGGTATGATGCAGCCAGAATTGAGAGCATTAATTTAATGAAATTATTTTTGAAAATGTAGGTAAATGATATATTTTTATTTTACTTTCAGGAACAAATAATGTCTGATAACCCAATGGTATCATATCATGCATTGGCTGTGGTAGCAAGTGCAAGAAAAAATGATCGACTTTCAATGGTAAAACTGGTCACAAAATTAGCCCGTTCTCATCTTCGGTCACCATATACACATTGCCTGCTCATACGTTATGCTGCGAAACTTGCAGAAGAAGATCCAAGTGAAGCATCAGACCCCTATCTGGAATTTATTGAGTCCTGTCTGCGTCACAAATCTGAAATTGTTATTTATGAAGCAGTTTGTGCTGTTATAAATTTAAGAAAAACCTCCAGAGAACTAGCGCAAGCTGTTTCTGTTCTCCAAATTTTTTGTGGATCTTCCAAAGCTACACTGCGTTTAGCTGGTGCTAGAAGTTTGGCAAAGTTAACAGCAAAACATCCAGCTGCTGTTGCTGCTTGCACAGTTGACTTGGAAGTTCTCATATCAGATCCAAACAGATCAGTAGCTACTCTAGCAGTCACCACACTTTTGGAAACGGGATCTGAGAATTCAATTGATCGTCTCATGAAATCCATGGTAACATTTATGTCTGAAGTATCAGATGAATTCAAAATCATAGTTGTGCAAGCAATACGTCGCCTTTGCTCTAAATATCCCAGAAAACATCAAGTTCTTCTATCGTGTTTAGCAGGAATGCTAAGAGAAGAAGGTGGTTTGCAGTATAAAACTGCAATTGCAGATGCAATAATTTCCTTGGTAGAGGAAAACACTGACGCCAAAGAGGCAGGTCTGGCTCATTTATGTGAATTTATTGAAGATTGTGAACATACATCTCTTGCTGTAAGAATTTTAAATGTTTTAGGACGGATCGGTCCTAAAGCAAGTCAACCTTCCAGATACATTAGATACATTTACAATAGAGTTATATTGGAGTCGGGTCCAGTTCGTGCCGCAGCCGTTGCTGCAGTAGCGCGTTTCGGAGCGTCTTGCCCAGATTTACTCCCGAATGTCAAAGTTCTACTGTCTCGCTGTCAACTAGATGACGATGACGAAGTTCGTGATCGAGCAATTTACTATAGTGTTTTGTTGAATTCAGAAGATCGACAACTTATCCGTGAATTCATTTTGAATGTTCAAATTCCGAATATAATCCTGTTAGAGCAAGCACTTAAAGATCACCTTTCTGCTTTTCCTGATAAACCATTCGATATTGCCGCAGTACCTACTGAAGAGAAGCCTCAAGAGAATAAAGAACAACTCGTAAATATTCAGCCTGCCCGTAAAAAAGTTGTACCCCTCGAAGAAAAATATGCTGAAGATTTGAAAGCAATTCCGCATCTGAAAACCATTGGACCACTCTTCAAAACTAGCGAACCTGTTGATTTGACTGAATCAGAAACAGAGTATCAAGTGCGTTGTGTAAAGCATGTGTTTGCCCGCCATTTGGTTCTTCAGTTTGAATGTATGAATACGCTAAACGATCAGCTATTGAAAAAAGTACATGTTCGTCTTGATGTTCCCGCTGGCTACAAATATGTTGGAGAAGTTTCCTGTGACGAGCTTATTTACGATAAACAAGGAAACGTGTTTTGTATATTAGAGTTTCCGAATGAACCCATTGAGACATTAAGCACATTTGGAGCTGCTCTGGAGTTTATGGTACATGATTGTGATCCTACTACAGGTTTACTTGATTCAGGAGATGGTTATTCTGATACATATCCTATTGAAGATATAGAAATAGGTTGCGGAGAACAATTTCGCACCCGCCCAGCTGCAGATGATTTCGAGGAGTCATGGGAAAGAGTCGCAACCGCTGTTGAGGCTTGTGACACCTTCGGGTTAGCGCATTCTGATGTGGATGAAGCTGCTAAAGCGGTTTGTGTACACTTAGGTCTGTCTAAAACGGCTATTACCGGCGAGGCGGTCAAGGAGATAAAGGGTAGTGGACTGTGGAGACAGGGTATCCCGGTTCTCATCAAGGCTCGGCTGGTTTCTAATCAAGGAGTTGTCACGATGCAACTTGCTGCTCGCTCACCTCGTGAAGACATTGCTACTCTTCTGCTAGCAGCAGTAGGCTAGAGTTTTTATAATATGTAGTAGATTATTACTTGTAGTGGTAGCAATTCGGTAAGAATTTCTGATTGCCATCCCTTATATTTTATCTTTCATGAAAGAAATTGATTGGTATTGCCTTATATTAGTTACATCGTGTCTTGGAGACCATCGTGTCTTTGGCAACGCCGAATAGGCGTTCCTGGGTTGCTAAAAAATTTTCAAAACGTTTATACTTAAAACTGATGGCTAAAATATTGTGGGTCTCATTTATCATTTAAAAAAAAAAATGCTCATTTAGATGAAGTTGTTGATTTGAGTAGTCAAGTATTTACGAGGAGTAGGAGTCCAAGAGGAGTCAACGAGGAGTGACGTCATACCTCGCGATTTTCATACAAATAAGCGTTTTTGACATTTCATAAAAAGAAGCTGATTTGACAAGTAGGAAACAAGCGGATTGCTGCCATTATTTATTTTCTGGAACTGTGTTTCCGTGGAGTGCCTTTTAAATTTAATAAAGTATGTTGACTGTTATAATATTGTTTGTAATATTTTTTGTTTAGTTTTCCAAGAGTTTTCCTTATTAGTTTTCCTGTACCTGAGCTGATTCGAAAAATATAGGTACCTACTACACCATACATTTCAGCCATTCAAGAGTCAGTGACCCCTGACTTAACATGTGCTTGATTGTACTGTGGTTGTAACAGTACTACCTACCACATTTACCAACGGACTCTCTCCCATTTAAATAAGTAGGTACCTAGGTAGTCTACCTACATGCTATAAATACTATATACCTACCAAACCAACCTTCACCATGAAGAAGTTAAGTTGGGTCGGCAACAGAATCGGCACCAGTTTCGTGCAGTGCGTGCGTCCCGTCCCGCTAGACTGAAATTCATACGGTAGGGTAGACCGGGGTCAATTGAAACAAGTCACGATTGAAACAACGTGAAATTCTCGAAAACCATAATATTTACGCGAGTGATGCTAGACACAAAACATGCCGACGGCCATGACGCCATTTTGGACCAGTACCGCTCGACGAGCGAGGGACGTAGTTGTGTGGAGGGCCCTTTAAAGGATTTCGCGCCAAAAAGTACGTATTCACGATATCATGTATTCTTGTTTAGCTTTTTTTACCTTTGTTTTGTCATTGTTTTCTTGATAAGATTTGATTCTTTGTTCATCTATGATTGTGTTTATAATTGTGGTTTAGCGTTAAAGCCGGTATAAAGTGTATTTTTTTACCTTGAAATCAGAAAAAGCCCGATGGGGACAGTTGCAACAATATGCCTGTGGACAGTTGAAACGTTTCAATCGTCCCGGTGTTTCAACTGTCCCCAAAAAATATAATAAACACAATCATAGGCGGACACTGGGCAGATTTGAGTGAAAATTAGCACAGCTACCTACACTACTACCCTACTAATGTACATTATGTTTCAGATGCCTAGAAAAAGAAAACATCTCACTGACAGAAATTCCAAGGACATATTCGCCTATCAGCAGGCATATGAAGAGGTTCTGACTTATAAGGTCATTTTAAAAGTACAAAATGTACATTTAAAAAATAATGATAGATAGTTAAGGGCATTTTGTCAAATACCTACTCTAAAATAATTTCGTAAAATTTTGCTTTTCCTTTCAAGAAAAATATTATGTATGTGTGCGTGGCTGCTGCCACCCCACCTTTTTTTAATATACCAGCACATCACAACACAAAACATCAGTCATTTAACTCGTGTCCCTAGCCTCATAAGTAAAAAAAAATATTGTTACAATTGAAACATTGTTTTGATTGAAACAATCACTTTAGTATGAAAAATAGAAATTGGATTTTACTGCAATTATATTCTGTTTCTGCATAATATTACACTAAAACTGTATAGTTTATGTTAAATGAAACAAAATAGTGTGACTAAAATCTCTGTACGTCATTAACTTTAGGAATAATGTCATACATGTCATCTCAGATATTTTTGCATCATTAAATTACGAAATGTTTGTACTGAGCTTACCAAACTTTCTTGATCTATTATAACGTTGTCGAGAATACGAACATGATTGAAGCTGAATACAAATCTTCTATTGTTCGAAAGATATTTGGTTGTTTCATTCGACCCCATGTGCCGTTTCAATCAACCCCAGTATGGGGTCAGTTGAACCATATTTCCGTGTCACCTTTGAAAGTTTATAGCACCTAAACCGTATGAGTTAGAGTTGTACATAATATTTAATTTTGGAGCCAAATTATGATCCTTTAAGTTATATACAAGCTTGGTTTACCCACTCTATAAATAACTGCACTACATGCATGTGAAGTGAAATTGTTTCAATTGACCCCGGGCTACCCTAATCATCCTGGCCGTCTGAAACTCTGAACGTACTCTAAATCGGGCTAAACACGGTCCGGCATTTGACTTTGTTAGTAGGTATAGTTAATAGTTGAATTTTCAATAAATCTATATATGGTTAGCTTCTCTAAAATATGGAGAACAACTAGATTCATAGATATAATCTAAAAATACTATGATTACACCAGGAAATCATCAGAAATATCATGAAAATCTGGCGTCTCAATGCCGAATTTGAACAACTGTGACATTTCTATGAGCTTAGAAACAGCAAATGTTATATCGAAATCACCGTATAATTATGAAGAACATCATAATCAACTCTGTTTTTCAATACTTTTTGTATACATTGAGATATATGCAAAAATATATGAAATCGGCTTGAAACAGCCCCATGCTAGAAAAGGACAGAGCGCGCATTCTGTCATTGGTTTGAAAGGGACAGTTGCCGCGAGCACATAGACCCTTAAGGCATTTTCTGCCGGCGGCGACCACTGCTACGGCCACGTGCCTGCATCTCACTCCAGACATTTTGTCTCGCTCAGACAGACTCGCTCTTTCGTCGGTTCACCTCACAGTGCAGTGGTGGGCTCACGTCACGTGTTTCTGAGCGTGAGGATTGTGTTGTGTAGTGATGGGATTAAAACATTTGTGTTCGTTGCTGTCATTTCAAATATGACATACTACGACCAAATTGTAACTAAGATGATTTTTCATTATACCTAGGATTAAGGAGGCAACAGTGTCACACATCCAAATTATTTGGCATGCTAATATAGATTAAATGTAGAATCGTGAGACCATGTCGAGGTATACATAAAAATATTTTAGATTTCTTGATTTTATATAGGTATATGAAAATACAAATGGAAACACGTCATGCCAATGCGACTCTGATCAACGCAACGACTAGGTAATTTCTGTCATGTCATGACAGTTCTCGAACGATGCCCGAACGATGCCCATCACTATTATTCAGTCAGTCACTTTTCTGCTCTGTGCTAGGTACTGACTGTCACTCACTTGAGTTCTATACGATTGAAAGTGAGTCGTGTTCAAGCGAAATAAAAAGCAAAACAAAATAAATTAATTGTGTACCTACTTGTTTACGTATTATACTACTTGCTGAACTATTGAGCTTAAAACTTGAGTGTTTTTGGTGATTTTGACGTTTTGTTATTAATAGTGACGGAACAATACCTACCTAACTTCTGCATTATACGGAAAGACTTTAATCAAGATCGTTGAAAGAAAATGTAAACTGCGACGCAAGAGGATTTGAAAATACTGCTTACAGGTAAAATCACCACTAATGTTAATTTAATTAAGATTGTAGTTAAAAATTTAAAACAAGGTGAGTTACATATTTCCGAACCTTATTTACCTACCTACAGGGTATTCTTTAGTATCCTGCGGCAGCGGAAAAGTGGTGGGGAGAGGATTTCCACTCCAAAAGAAAATTTTGCCGGAAATTCGTAGTTTTCAAGATATGAATATTTTTGTGATTTTGAGGTTAGGTGGGGGGTTGGGGGGGTCCTCCCATCTGACCCATAACCCCCCACTTCCATCTAAGTAGCAACCCCCCCCACTTCCGCGGCTCACTACTGTAATCTAATCTAACCTATCCGAGTTGGTTTTGTGCATTCTGTGGTTTTGGGTAGAAAGGTTTTTTTTGCGGGGGCTTTTCGCGGCTTTTTTCGCCATATTTGCAAAGTTTCGCCAGCTGTCATTTCCATACATTTTTCGAATTTTCAAAAATTCATATCTCTGCTGCTAGTTATTTCCGGCAATTAAAAGTGTCGTTTGAAAGAGGGGACTACTCTATAAGTCGTAACCATTCGCAACTCGAAACTCCTGCCGCAGGATTTCTAAAGCCAACCCCTTTGTTTGGTGTTGATTCTTCTCATGGGTCTTCATCTTTTGAATTCATACGCTTTCGTGATTGTTTGGTAGAGGTTGTTTTAAAAATCCTACGAAGTTTCAACCTGCGGAATTAAGTAGAAGAAAAGAATGATTTTTAGAAAATCCGAAAAAATTATGGAAAAATGACAGTTGGCTAACCAATTTACGCTAATTATAAAAAGATATGATAATGATAGCCTCTTTATTTCCACATTTAAGTCTAATACATTTAATTTAACAACAATAATTAATTGTCTATAAATTATGGCGATAAACATCTTTTACTAAGAGTTTTACGCTCTGTCTACTCCATAAGGGATGCTTAAAGGTGTGACCTGATGTATGTACGTATTCTTCACTTCAATGCCTTTACTAGTAGTTCAAATCAATACCTACCAGGTTGTGAAGCCCCCACGGGCAAAGGCCTCACTCAGCTTTTCCCAAGGTTTCCTCTCTTGTGTAAATAAAAATACATAAATAAGGTCCCGGTCGCTGTCTTTGATAGTGGTCGTTACATAAATCATGTCAGAGTTCTATTAGGCAGTTTAAAAAACTCTGACACCTGGGTTCATTGGGTTGATTGAACGCAAGAAGAAGATGTAGTTATTCTTTATCTTGTTTATTCCACCATGTGAGCCTGTATTATTATGATTATATTATAAGTTACCATTATTCAAACTGGAGTATGTGGAAACCTTCAAAATCACAAAAACTCAAGCCTATCAGATACTTTACCAATATCCAATATTCTCCCCATATTGTTCAACTTCACACACAACCATCACTGCAAAAGCAACAAATAAACATCCACATGAAATTCAGAAACCGTAAAAAACATTGGCATGTGGTGGCATTCGAACCATGACCTCCTGCAGAGGAAGCAGCCCAGACCTATTCACTACCTACACCATCGGCTTGTACTGGGCCCACGTGGTTGACTAAGGCCCGACCTGCTGGTTGGGCATATTGTGATAGAGTAGAAAAACCCTCAGTAAAATATCTCAGTAAAATATCACATAGACCTACCCTATTCGTATTATAAGAATTTTTTAAGTCGTTTTTATACAAGAAATGCAGCCATGCTTATATTTTTTCATGCCGTTTCTACAACTTTAAAACATTTTGTCTCGTTTTTCATCTTAAATCACTATGCTGCCAATAAATAACAAGGTATTTGGAATAATACCTATATTTTAAACCATTTAAAATTTTAATTCTATACAAAGTTTTTGGTCAGAATTAATTTCAACGAGCTGTGATGAAAAATTATTACCTTATATGGGTGTTTGGAAGCTAGGTGCAAAGCCTGAAAAGGCTGATAGCTTACTCCATATGGAACATTCTGAGCCATACATGTCTTAAGCGAAGCTTTTTAGCTGTCATTCTAAAATTATTCTTATAAAATTCCCTAGGTGAAAGGTAGTCTGCATCCATTTTTTAGGGTTGGAAAAAATCATGATTTTTTGAAAAAATCGTATAAATCGCGATTTATTGAAAAAATCCTAATAAAATCCGATTTTTTTGATTTTTTCGTTTATCACAGTTTTAACAAAAGTTTTGCGTAAAACAGAACGCGCTCTTTAGTTTCAGAGAAAAAGGGAAATGAACGGCGCGCGGGAAATTCCCCTAAAATATCTTACATTCATCCAAACACGCTTTCATTCGTTCAGTTTCATTGAATTTGTTATTGCTGTTGCGTGTACGAAACAACTTATTACTAAGATTTTAATATAATATTGATTATAAATAAAATAAAATAAATAAAAATACTATAATAATGATTTTGACAACAACATTGATTGATTTTTAACCATTGAATTATGATAACAAAGAGAATTGATTAAATCATTGATTTTTATTGAAAAAATCGTTTGATTTAAATCGTGATTTAAATCATGATTTAAATCAAAATGATTAAATCATGCCAACCCTGCCATTTTTAGTAAGGTTACCATCTATCACCATGTCAAACATCTAAATCCTAGTTCATAAAGAAACCTAAAATAAAAATACAGGAAGTGACACTTGTACCTACCTATTGGTTTTTACTTCACGCCTTCATCTCTTACGGGTTAGGCAGAGCTTTAAACTCCCAAATTCAAATTTGATGAAAACAAAGTTCTTCCTTACTATGTTATACGTATCTAAACAGAATAAAGTAAATATTTATGTGTGTCTCCAATACAATAAACGTGTATTTTTTGGCGTTTTATACTCGATAATATGATAATTACAGCAACACAACATATATTATAGACGCTAGCTATTGCTCCATTTTCCTTTGTTTGGCATTTATATTTTATTGTATTATATAAATTTTATTTTTGACGATCATATTATTTTTGGACATTTTTATTATTTTTTCAATGTAACTATGAAATTGATAATATGAAATAAATAAATCTAAATCTAAATCTAGTAACATTCACAGAATAAGTGTCTAATGTTGTATAGATAATGGTACGGAACGGAACGCATGCGCACGTGTCCTACTCGCATCGGTTTTCAAAGAATCCTACTAAACTACTACTGCGAAAGTTTGGATGTTTGAATGTTCGATGTTTTACGTTTCAACTAACGACGGTTGAAACTGGGCACTTTAATCACGACACTCGAAAGTATGCATTTTCAATATGCTTTAATTTAAAAATAACATCTAGTACCTATATTGAAAAAAAAAGGGAATGTTATTTGCAAAGCGAATCAAGCTATCTGTCTGTTCCAGCTGTGCTTATGCGATGACCTATTTACTTATTTAGCTACCATTATACCACAATACTATCTATACCGTGGAAAGCTGAGTTAGAATAGCATCACCCCATTTATTTTTAATCTGACCAAGGAATAAATGCAAGGGATTGGCAGTACCGTTCCCTGTGATTTACCATCTAGTGTGGTGGCGAGTATATAATAATCACTATTATTGTAAATTCCCATGCTGGACTGGAAGCGATAGAAAAACATGGAATGTTCCAGCTGGTTTTCTTCCCGGGCATATTATAGAAATCAGTAGAGGAAGAGGGTTCCAGTGTATTGCGATGATAATGGGCTTTTGACAATGCAGATTAAATCGCTAAATTTTCTGAGAAGTATATATGCTTTCATGCTTCGGAGGGCACGTTCGTTACGCGTTACCTACAGTCCCTTAATTTTGACGCCACAGTCACTATGGGTCGATTGACATGCTATAAATGTACACCACACGATGGAAGTAGGAAAACAATAAATGCCGTCCATAAATGACTGATAATTATACATAAACACAATAAAAACATCTCAAAAACGCATTAATGTATGATTTTAGGTACTTAAAGTGGTATGTTGCGCTTACTAGCACCCTCCCAAGAAATAAATTTATCATATAAGTGAATATTTTAAGTTTTGCCAAAATCGGAAGTAATTCTTCATTTTGTAATGCATAAGGCCACTATTTATACTTATTATCAAAGCTTTGAAATAACCCTAAAAAAGCCAGACGTGCAGCGACAATTAGATAGAAAAAAAATGTAAACTCAATCCAGGTACAATGTGAACACGTCACCCACGAGACCAACGAGTCCTCCAACGTTATTCGCCCCTTGGAAAAGTTAGTTTTTGCGTCATACCATTAATCTTTTTATGCAATGTCGTCACTGGTTTCCACGTAGTTTGAAATGTTTCTAATCACGTGCTATGGGGTTTAAATATCAAAAGGCTTCTTTTTTAGTAGTCTGTCTATAGTTCTAGTCTAGTTTACTGCGGTATTACTACTCGTAATTCCGTTTTATCCTGCTTCCGTTTTAATCGATCAATGATTTTTATTTGTGTTATGTGCGCTCCGCATTCGGGGCTTTTTTCAATTTACGAAGCTGTCGAAATGTACCGGTAAATATAACCATAGGTGTCAGCGAGTAGACATAAGTGAAAATGTTTAGAGGTCACAAAAATTCCAGTCAAAAAGAAGTGTTCAGTGCGTTGCCTATGCTTATCATACCACCTATGCTAAGCAAGCGGCTTGGCGAACGCAGTGCATAAGGTTATATTGGGATAGCCCTTGCACATTGCCTGGATTTATTTTTTAGTCGCCTATTACAACTAATATGTGACAAAGATATGGGGTGATGCTATTTAACCCGATTCCACAAGGAAACTACGTCATCTACGCTTGTTTACTACCTTCTAGTTCACATACCTACTACAGTACTAAATATTCACTTATGGGGGAACAAAGCAGAAGTGGTGCCACCAATCGTTATAAGATAATTATATCTCAAATATAAACATTTTCTTCAATATATTACGGTTTACTACGTATTACCCATAATATCATAATTTTGTAATACGTCTCTAAGCTTGTCACTTTTAGCAATGTTGCAAAACAGCTCTCATGAGGAAAAACCTGCTTAAAATGGGACCAAATATCTTTTATAAATTTCCACAACATTTTAGGGAACTAGGTAGATAACTAGATACTAAAACATTCAAGTTTCTTTTTTGTAAACAAATGCTATATTGTTATTACCTATACCTAATTTAGATGAATGTATGCAAGATAAAAAAATGACATAACTTAGTAAATTCAATATTACAATTTGACAATGATGATGTAGGGTAGAATCTCATTTGACATGTATGACATTTATTATTAACAATTATTAATTGTCGTAGTTAATCTAATCTAAATAGTGAAAATTTAGCATTTTATACATTATTGATACCTACTTAATATTATTATTATGTGTTTCGTATGCCCCAAGGTTCATTGCAGAGGTTCTATTCTATATATTATTAACAACTTTATAAAGAAAACTAAACTGGGGCCCTGAAAATTTTGAAAAAGGTGGTTGTAGCAACTCTAATTAGCTCCAAGAGTGACTATATTTATTTTTTGCACCCGAATATCCGAGCCCTGATTATGTGTCATCTTTGATTTTATTTTACCCGTGATGACAAAAATGTATGATTTCTGATTTTAGCACTTAGATTTTAAACTTAGATTTTTAATATAAATGGAGACTTGATGGATTACAAAATGAAGAAACACTTTTGGTCTGTTAACACCTTAAGTGGCTTCTGTTTGAGTGACTGGCCAAGAAGATTGGTGCAATAATAAACATTAAAGATTCGCACAATTTCCGCACAGATTTATGGCAACACTGAAGCACGTTACTGAGACACACATTTGCCGCAACGTGGATAACGATCACGTGTCGGCCGCATTAAACAGAAGAGGGTAAATCCGCGTTTTAGGTAAATATTTGTTGCGTTGGAGGATCGGAAAATTGCATTTCGTAATAGGTCGCTGGTCGCTGCATCTTAGTTGGAAAATCTCATTCTTATTTGTCGTGCCAGTTGACCTATTCGTTGAAAACTTACAAAACGAGCCATTATCAGCTTCAGAATAAAGTAAATCGAATTTCAACCAAATAAAATCGGGAAATTGTTTTGTGCGAATTTTCATTTATTGCGATTCTGCGATTAATTATTTATGCTTGCGAATGTGATTCACACAGGGAGATAAAGCATGTAAATGTTTCATTGAACTGCTATTATTTAGCTCTTGTCCTGAGCGGTGAAATTAGTGACTGGTTGTTTCTAGTTGCGTTTCTGTGTTGTTGTTATGTATAATAGTATAGTTGTAAAATTATAATATGCAAGGTGTCGCTAGCGTCCACTCATGACGATCTCTAACCAGTAGGTACCCTACCGAAGTCTTTTATGGGACGCAATTTGCGCGTGCACGTTTGCTGCAAGTCATCTTCCTAGAACCACTCGCTCTGCTGGCTCTGCGGCCGAGTGGATAGTTGGTCAAAAGCTCTTGAAGTACGCAGGCTTGGTCCTTAACCACGACCTCGTTCCCTTTGCAGTCGAAACGTCAGGAGTTTGGTGCGCTGCACCAAAGGACTTTGTGCGCAAGATAGACCGGTGTTTGAGGGATTGTGGTCGTGATCCACGTTCCTGCTCGTACCTGGTCCAACAAATAGCTCTCTGGCCATTCAACGCAGCAACGCTGCCAGTATTATGGGCACGTTTGGGCCAAGTACCAGTGGGGACGGGATCTATGGTTAAGGTGTACATTTTTATTTTATGTTTTTTTTTGTTATTTAAATACCTTTTGTAAATTTTTATGTTTGTAAATAAAAAAAATTTCTTAAATCGTTAAAAATATTGTACCTCTAGTAGGTACATACGCTAAAAATCTAAGAAATAAAACTGGCAGCAGCGCTTGATCACGGTTCCTTTGAGAAAATATTTGTATTATATTTAATACTTGTTCTTAGTTTTTGAAGTTCTTTTTTTAGCGTGCGCTGTTTTAAACCTTACTTATTTCAACAACATAGCGCGCGATATGTAATCTTGTTTGGTTACAAATTTTTGGGTAGAAAGCTCCTTAAATTGTTTGGTAATGTAATGGCTGTTAATACTGTAGCTTGCGCTAGCGTCACAGCTTTCTGCGAACTGATAGGGGTTGCTCAGTGGTAAATACTAAGATTTACTGAATGGTGATAAAAGTCCGAAATAAACACTGTTCGGTATATTTTACGGGGTTAAAGGGACGGTAAATCTCAGGGTTAACCGGAATTTACCGCAGATCGGGCTTTTACAGTAACATATATTTCATTTGCACGTTCATTTTGATTTATGGTATGGAAACATTATTGAACATTAAAGCCTCAGGCGGCCACAGCCACGCCGCATCATGGTTTTGATCACGTTGAAGTTGCGCAATCAACCTTTCGATGTGATGTGCACAAACTTCTTTGAATGCTTCGCTGAGCACGATACAACCGAGTATTCTGTTGGTTTATTTTATTGAAAACATGAAAGCCTAAAATATCCCTGAAAAACCTTTTGTTTGGGAACACTCGCCTTACGGTTCAAAGAGTAACTTTTTTCGAGTTTTTTTAAATTGTAAAGAAGTTAAAAAAAGCAATAAAACGTGCTGCAAAAGCCATGTGATTTCTTTTTGTTTACTGTGGCTTGTCTAGTGTGATCCAGAGAGAATTTGATTTTTAATTGCGCGTTAGTATCTGAACGAAAAATAGGAGTGACTTTGGGTATTAGCGCGTAGCTCGCTTATGCATCTTTATTCAAATTGAGTCACTCGGAAGAACAGCAAGCCCGTACGCACGATCCTCGAATTTCCGTCTGAATGAGATTTATCGTTCATAAACTGCAAAAACCGCGAGGTTGTTACGGGTAAACATGGTTTCAATAAGATGTCACTCTTCTAATGGGAGATTCAGTGTGATTAGCGAAATTTTCTTACAAAAATCGTCTTCTGGTAGATAAGTGATTACTTTAGTACATCAGGAAATAATGTTGTTTCAAGTAAATATGTTACGGCTAATACCCGAAGTGCGGCTACACCTAGTTTTAGCCGGTTAGAACTAGGTGTAGCCACTTACTCTTGGCTAAACCTAGTATTAGCCGATTGTTTTCGGGTAAAACTAGGTCTAGCCTTCATCATGCCGGCTACAACTAGGTCCAGCCATTCCCTGTTGGCTAAAACTAGGTCTATCCGATATCATTCCGGCTAGAACTAGATCCAGCCATTCCCTGTTGGATAAAACTAGGTCTATCCGATATCATTCCGGCTAGAACTAGGTCCAGACAATCCCTGTTGGATAAAACTTAGATGCGTGTCCCGCCAAGCCTTCCGCCCCGCATCACACTCAAGACTCACAGCATCTGCAGCAGCGGCGCGGGTGGAGGGCATAGCGGGGCACGCACCTCTGCAGGTTGTGAGCGCCAGAAAGAAACGTAGAGTTTTTTTTTTATTATCTAAAAAAGCTCTCCCGATAGCATGTCGGCTGCCTTGTGTTCACACGTGTAATAGCCATATTTTTACATCTAGAGCAACCCCGCTGCCATGTAATTAGGCAATCATTCACTGGCTATAAGTTGAATGTGAAACACCTTGCTTAGTCTGAATATTATCTTGCCTCCTTTGTCTCTTTTCGTAATTATCACCCAGTTACATACATACTTATTCATTCTTTTATCCTCGATATCGTCCAGATGATTCGCATCGATCTTATCTCATCTCAACCCGATGGCCCCATATCATATCAAATCAAATCAACTGATTGATGGTCCCTGTAAACATACAAGCCGACCCGAGCACCACATAAAACATGCATGATATCATTTTCTTAATCCCATCCCTATCTTCCCTGCTTTCTTCCCGTCGTTCTCGTCTATTCCACCGTTCCTCCCGTACCTCGATTGCGTTACTCTCGCCGCTCTCGACGCTTCCAAAACTTACTCTCCCGTACTTAGCGTTCCTTCCGATGGCCTTACCATCCCTCTCGTACCTCCCATACATCCCGTCCTTCTCGTCCTTGCCTTCCCTAGGTTAATACAATAATCCCTAACCTTCCCTCCTAAAGCTACCCCGCAGCGAATTCAGTTGACGTCACCCTGCCCAGAAAAGCAGCGCCAGATTAAATACATATTACCATTTTTCTTCTTCGGACCTAGTTCTAGCCGGAATGATATCGGATAGACCTAGTTTTAGCCAACAGGGAATGGCTGGACCTAGTTGTAGCCGGCATGATGAAGGCTAAACCTAGTTTTACCCGAAAACAATCGGCTAATACTAGGTTTAGCCAAGAGTAAGTGGCTACACCTAGTTCTAACCGGCTAAAACTAGGTGTAGCCGCACTTCGGGTATTAGCCGTAACAAATATATAACTACGGAAGCGGAACTCTACATTTGGGCGTGTCCGACTCATCCTTGGCCGGTTTTTCAACGTTGCAATTTGTAGATCATGGAAGAATTCCTCAGAATAAAGGTTTTCTGTAGAAAAAGCCCGATGAAGTCGTGGATAGGGCTGGGCTGTTGCCTCCTGTGCAGGGAGTCGTGGTTCGAATCCCACCAATTGATGTGTTTTTCGGTTTCCGAATTTCATACTTATGTACGTTTATTCGGGCGCTTTTTTACAAATAAGAAAAACATTGTAAGGAAACCTGCACACACCTACGAAGAAATTCAAAGTTGTTTTTCTGTTTTTATTTTGTTGACTCGATTTTCCGGTAGGAATCCTCTCAACTGTTTGTTATTTTGCTGTTTATGTATTTGTTTGTTCCCAGTTTCTACTGTAACCGACGCATTATTATGGACAATCTGGACGATTCTGAGAACAATGCTAAGGTTTCGGATTCGGCCTACTCTAACAGCTGTAGCAACAGCCAGTCGAGACGGAGGTATGCATTTTATATATTCATTTAATGCATGACATGAACCTACCCCTGAAACTGAACAACTTTCCCCGAGAAACATAGATCGAAATATGAAAAAAAATTAAAATTTTAACACATTAAGTGGTAACAGCGCAGCGTGATAGCAGCACCAGCAGCTCTAATCATTTACACTTTTCGGCCTATTTTCCCTGGGGAAAGTTTAGTTTCACGTTAAGTTTTCCTACAAATACCCAAAAGGGTGTCTTACTTGAATTTTAAATAGGTAATTAATGGTAGGTAAATAATGTGTCCCTCATAGCTTTGCTGGCAAACGATTTTTATGAAATTTTTGACCGACATTATCTCGCGGCAAGAAGAAGTTAACTGACCACCAAAATCGTGTAAACTGAAAACTTTGGACCTTTTTCTGGGGGTTTCTGAAGAAAAACTCTGCAAGTAATAGTGCTAGAGAACTCCTGAAGCTTAAAACAGAAGTTTTTCGAGTTATTAACGGAACTCAACCATAATTTTTGTCAAAATGACGATAATTTCATACAAATCGTGAACGTTTGCTCGCAAAGGCATTTGTTGGATGCTGTGTGCCAAAAGTAATCTGTTACTCTCAAAATTCAACTGCTTTTTATTTTTAATATGAAATTCAAGTCAGTTTTGTGACACCCTATATTTAAGTATAACAATAAGAATTTATTAAGTACGTCAAATTAAATTTGACTAAAAATTACAAAAAGCGCTAATTTAGTTTTGAAAATGTCAACTAATAAAGCTATTACAGGCATATAGCTCTACTTCAGACCCCGGGCGATACCACTGGTGGTATCGTGAGAGTGAGACGTTTAAAATTAAACGATATCACTGTACTGATTGCCCCAAATAATGGCGTTAAAACAAAGTCGATTGGGGTTTTAGCTTTATAAGAATTTTGCCTGTATGTCTTAACAAAAAAATACATTTCTGTTTGCTAAACTGCTGTTTTTTGTTGACAGCCACAGCTCCAAGTCAACACATTCTGGTAGCCACTCCAGCAGGAGTAGTGGTTATGGGGGCAAACCGTCTACATTTAGGTAAGTTCCTTTATAATATTATGTACCTACCTACTGCATATAAATACTAGGAATACATAATTTTTTACTGCTATGTACGGTACGTCTAAACAGCATGTAGGTATGTGTTACACACAATCCCCGAATTCGCTCATTGCTGTCCCTTACACCTATTATTTTAATGTCCTTTTCCCCTGGTAGTTTAACTTCTTAGGCATTTGGCGGTTTGGTGTTTGCGAGTCCGCGGAATGATGGTTTTACAACGCTCATTGGCTGAAATAAAAGGACATTTCACGGATTGTGCATTTCAAAACGTACAATCCGCGAAATATGCTTAATCCGCGAAATGCCCCTTTTTTCCGGTCAATGAGCGTTGTAAAACAACCATTCCATTCGGGGATTGTGTGTAATACTATGTACACGACAAAAAAATGAGATCAAGAAAAAAACCCACTCAATTCAATACAAAAAGCAAAATTAGTAAAAATATGTTTTATTCTTTATCTTAAACTTTGTGTACAAAATTATGGTTATTTGAAACCATATACAATAAAACACGTGAAATGATCAGAATCTTAGCATTTTCATGAACGTTTATTTTCGTGAGAGAAACAAAACAGTAAGATAATAGACTGGTTTATTGGAGAAACGTGTCTGTGGCCTCCCTCCGTTTGTAGCGACCCGTGCGCGCCCTCACCCGGCTGCCTCGTGAGGGTTTCTCATACTGGGTGTAAGGAACAGTGTACCGAACGAAAACTGATAGAGGTTGCTCTTAGTCAACGAAACTGATCAATTTTCACCAGGAAATTATTTCAGGAAACAAAAAAATATTTGACTTTCACATACAAACAAAATAACCACCTCGATCAGACAATTTGTATGGGAAAGCAAAAAAAAGAAATTAATATCCTGAAAGAATTAAAGTTTGTCGGAGGCCAAGATTCACTTCGGGTCGCTGAGCCAGCGAAGTAAGTAAGTAAGTTTCATTTTTCATTTCATTTAACGGCCCCCACAGCCTAGTTGGCAGTGTATCTGCCTGCTACGCAAAGGGTCCCGGGTTCGATTCCCGGCCGGGGCGGACATTTGAATGATGAATTTAAATTTCTGTTTCTGGGTCTGGGTGATCTTTGTGGTTGTTTCTGTGTATGTCCATGAAACCCCGATACAGGGAATCCTAGTGGGGGCTATGAGTGTGGTCGTGTATTTTTTTTTGTTCATTGACTGAGCAACCCCGATCAGTTTTCGTTTGGTACGCTGCTGTCCCTTACACCCGGTAATACCGGTATATTAAAAATAACCGCATCTCATTTAGGCTCGTATTTGTGTACAAAAAATAATCTCAAGCTTAGAGATAGGTATAACTATTGACAGGTAATTCTAAATTTTAAAATAATATATCTGCTCAAAATTAGTTAGTCAATCGTTCTGCTTAGGATAATGAAAAAAGTGTACCCGAGTAACTCGATCAAATGTACAACTATAATCGTTTTAAAGTGATAACAGCGGACAAGCTAACGAGAAACGGAGCAAAGAGAAAGACAACAAGCAAAAGAAACTAGCGCATTTGGAGAAAACCACCGAGACCTTGGAGGATGAGGTCACTGAGCAGCCCTCCGAACTCGCACCCGACCCTTCAGGTGTCCAGGAAGAGAAAGAAAATGGTGGGTGCTGTTATATTACTTATCTCAATTTGATTTGAAAATGTAACTTTGTATACATGTTTGTTTTGAAAAAGTCATCGCTCTTGCCGCACCTCGTTATGACTCTCTCAATATAAACATGGTTTGTACCTTCTACGTATCTAGCCTAGATGTAGAATAAGTTTTTTTCAGACATTTAGTAAGATTCAATTGCAAAACCGTAGGTGCTTTTTTATCTTCCGTCTGTTATTTTTTGTTGGACAGTTGAGCACATGCCTTCCCCCCAACAAGCCAAAGCGGAAAAAGTGATCGAGACCTTGGATATAGTAGTCACAGCTGAGAAGCCATGCATCATAGAAGAGGTAAGATTTAGTCTGTCCTTATCTTCGCGGATTTCAAGCATCTCCAGCACCCAGTGGTGTTGGTAGTACCATTAATGGTACTAGAGACACTAATTGGTGTACCATTAAAATCGAGACTAGTTTATTCACCATGACTTTACTTCAAGAGAATAAAAAATCCCTTATTTGTTCGGAATGCTCAGGTTCAATCGCCTTTCAGAAATAATTACAATTGGTAGGCGCTCTAACGAACGCATGCAATAAGTAATAATTACGAGCTGTTGCATTTACCTTGATATATCCTTTAGTCGGCTTGTACGACACTCGCAGGTAGACATGAGAGTCATAAGCTACTCGTATAACAGGACTTTGAAATACATCAATTTCTATTCTATTTATACAAAACATGGCTTGATCACGGGTCTCTTCTGTTGATCTAACTTATAATACTGCCAGCAGAATAATCGCAGCAAATTGGAGGTGAAGACTGTACCTGTGCCTTTGAATACTCCGACCACTTTTGCCGCCACGCGCCCCCCCCCACCTTCGGTTGAAGTGAGTGCCAGTTTACTGTTCTATTGAGTTTTTTTAACATGATTTAAATTATTCTAGTATAAAAATCATTAAGTATTAGACAGATAAATTAATAGATAAAAAAAGATGAGATTTCTTTCGCAATCATTCAACTCCATAGTTATGTATTATGTGTGTAATGCTAAAATAATCACATATGATAATATAATAGGTGACATCAATTTGTCACCAAGAAAATATGAATTTGAACATCATATTATCATAATTCTACTGTAGTTCAAATAATATATATTATTAATGTATTAGGTATATTATATAAATTCTATTTATATTAATGTTCACAAAAAAGTAAACTAGTTGCGTCAAATCCGGCATTTCTAAAATGCGTGGAACGCTCTATTTAATCTTTTAAACATCAGTAGGTAGTATGATTTTTTACAATATGTAAATAACGTAATATTGTCTCTTAGGATGGATTCTCGTGCGTAATCTCGATGCACGATGGCGTTGTTATGTATACGACATCGTCATTGACTGCTACTCTAGGGTTTCCCAAAGATATGTGGATCGGTCGATCTTTCATTGACTTCGTTGATACAAGGGTAAGTCTGCGCTCATTCAATACTTCTTACAAAATATTTAAGTGATATAACTACAAACTAAGTTTTTGCAGACAATCTGTGTATTATTACTGTCAGTTATAATCATTTTAGCTCATTAAATATTTTGAAGGTCGTACTTTCAAATATTTGAGTCAAAAAACTGTATGGAACTTCTTCTTCATTCATTGTGGGCTATTTTCTGTCAAATAGCTTGTGAATGCATTTCTAGCAACTCTATATTAGAGAGTTTTTAAACCACAATGCACATGTCAGCAGCGCCCGGGATCGACGGCTCAACGTATATTCCGCAGTTCAGAATCACCTAACCGATGAACATTATATTGTATAATTCACAGGACCGCAACACTTTTGCGTCGCACATAACCAGTGGACTGGCCGTCCCGAAAAACGTAAATGGTACGCTTAACGCAGGTAAATTCTATTTTCTGAATCCAATGTGCCAATATATCGTCGTAGTAGTTAGATGCTGTAACTCCCCTGTGTGTGTTGGCTCTGCCCTGCCTATTCCACTTTTAACCATAGTTTCTCCATCAGATATTTCGCCCCTCGCAAGAAAGTAAATTATTGAAATAGTACATTTTCCTTGGAAATAGAGATTTTTCCGCGGTAAAGAGTAATTTGTGTTGCTCCTGAGTATTGTCCTTTTGTAATGAATGAGAAAAGACTTTTTAAAATAGGTCCAAGAGTTTATTTTTTTTTCCGAAACTTAACATAAGCACAATTTTTTGTCTGAATATTATACGATACAATTTAAAATGGTCGCGGGATCCCAAAATGACACTTTTTAACTATATGTGGAAGACTTTAAGATTGAGAAACGATGCTGCTAATGGTTATGAATGGATGTTCGAGTCACGCGGCAAACACCACTATCCACACTAAATACACACAAACATACATCCATCCATTAATATGCGTATATTTATAAAAAAAAATGTTACGTACGTGACTAGTTATCATCTAATTTGCCTCGCTTTTCGCATGTTTGTATGGCTTCTAAAACTAAAATCAAATCTAAAAAACTTATTTTACTTATAATTTAATATCATTTTAAGTAACAAATAACATATTAGGTATAAAAAAAGGAAAATAACCATAAAATAACATATTGATTGGCACATGGATTATCTAATCTAAGTGATTGCTAGTATTAAAGTTAATCTTTTTAAAAGTATCAAAATCATTCTGAAAAGTATGATGTACTTACTTACGATTATGTACAACTAGTATAACATTTATTATTACTTATATAAATAGAAGCTGACCATATTTTAGAATATGAACCTACCCATGAATAAATTTACCCAAGGAACATAGGCCGAAATATGAGAAAAAATTGGCCCTCCTATACAAAATGACCATTAGATGAGGTCGTCAAAATTCTAGGAATAGGTAAATGTCAAACATACTATACGGCACCAATTTATTTTATGTAATAAATTTGTATTGCGTCAGTACTTAGGCCTGGACCTGGAAATCTAGTAGTGTATGGAAAAACACAGAAATAACTAGCAACTATAATGTCTTGGAGCAACAAATTAATAAAAAATGTAGCATCCATTTAAAAAAAAAAAAAGTGGTGAGAACGTTGAGTTCAAACTCGTATAAAAAATCGTTTGTTGTATGTTAGAGTTCATTCTGACGATTAACTATTGGCATTTTAATGATTTTTTTTTTATTTATTTAGAAATCATAGTTTTAAATAACAATATGCAAACAAATCTGTTTTCTTATAAACCTAGAGTTTCCTTAATATTATAGAAAACTAGCTTTCCGCCCCGCGGTTTCACCCGCAGCTAAGGGTTTTCCCGTGGGATTGAGTTCCCGCGCTGTTCCTACCTTCAAAATTAACGGAATTCCCATACAAATTTCCATCCCCTATTTAACCCCCTTAGGGGTGGAAAATACAAAAACGCTGAAACACGTGTTCATTATTTTTTAATTATTAGCCTAAATACAAAAAAAGAAGATCATACCTCCAAAATTTACGGAATTTCCATACAAACTTTCATCCCCTATTTAACCCCTTTAAGGGTAAAATATACAAAAACGCTAAAACACGTATTCACTGTTTTTTAATTATTAGTCTAAATACAAAATTTGAAGATCTTACCCTCAAAATTGACGGACTTTCATACAAACTACAAACTCCCTTTTTACCCCTTTAGGGGGGGAAAATCCAAAAATCCTTTCTTAGTGGGAGGTTACGTAATAGAAGGAACTTGCTCTCCAAGTTTCATCATTCTAGGTTTAGTAGTTTAGGCTCTGCGTTGATGAATCAGTCAGTCAGTCAGTCAGTAAGGACAAACGATTTTATAAGTTTAGATAACTTTTACAATTTTTTTAAGTACTCGTTATGTTACGCAGGAAAAAATTGTTGCGATTTGAACTTGAAAACTGAACTTTATTTATTTAAATAATTTACTAGCTACCTGTTTTTTATAAGTTGATAATGTTCTGGTGAAAATATCTATATCATTAGTCAAATTGTTCTGGCTTCGCATAGCACGTCTGAAGAAAGAATTTTGCGCATAATTTGTCCTACATGAATTGGCATAAAAAGTTGGTTTTGAACGAGAGGAAAAACGGTTTACTTTCAGATTAATTTTTGATAGAAGCAAAGACGAATCTACATAATTATTAAGAATTTTGTATAAAAACAATAGATCTAAGTAGGTTCTTCTATTTTGTAATGAAGCAATATGATGATGTTTCGCTGAATCTAAATAATCTTCAAAATGATTTCCTGTACGATAGTTAAATGATTTCAAAAATTTATTCTGAATTCTATTCGATCAATATTTACTGCATACTGTGGATTCCAAATTGTGCTTACAAATTCGAGATTGCTACGAACATATGAATTAAATAAAACCTTGTAAGCTGTTGCGGGCTGTTTAAACGGTATTATACTTTTATCTTCTTTAATGATAATGTGTATACTAATCTCTGGTGACATTTTTTGTAGTGCCCGCATCGCAGAGTTCTGCTTGTACTATGGTGTGCCGAATCAGGAAATATAGGAATTTAACCACTGGATTTGGAGTGAAAGAGAGAACTCTTGGGTTCATGCCATTTCTTCTTAAACTGTCTTTCAAAAACATCTCTGATGAAGTAGGGAAAGTTATCTATTTGGTGATTCAAGCGACTCCTTTTTTTTCTGCATACAAAAGTAAGTAGTTTTACTACTGTCATATAATTTTCGGATAATGCTGATATGTACTTGAGAAATAAAACTGTTTTTATCTGTCAAGATTAAGACATTGAAACGATTTATCAAATTAAAAAAATCAATATATTTATTGCATGTCATAAACTTAAAGGTGTTACACGGTCAGTCGGATACCCTTCGTGTCATACTAACAAAAAGTTATATTTTTAGGTCCTAACGAGTTAGTAAAAAAGGCGATCCCTTTTGTGATACGTCATGCGGCAAACGGCAACGTGGAATACATTGATCCTGAAGCAGTTCCGTACCTTGGGTTCCTCCCGCAAGACCTAGAAGGCAAGGATGCCCTGCAGTTGTATCATATAGACGACCTCCCATACCTGCGCCAAGTGTATGAGACCATTGTCAAAGAGGGAGGCGTGCCCAGGTCGAAGCCCTTCAGGTGTCCATTTCATTACATTTATGAAACCTCATGTATTTCTGTTATTTTATTGCAAATTAAAATACTCAACATGAAAATGGTGTGTATTTACGCATGAATTCAATGGCTTTGGCTTTTTAACTAATTAATCAGTGTTTTGAGCTGTATTGAACTTTTTCTGATGATATATTATTGTTTCAGGATGATGACTCAAAACTGGGACTTTATTAAGGTTGAGACGGAATGGTCTTCTTTTATAAATCCTTGGTCGAAAAAGTTGGAATTCGTTACCGGCAAACATTGCATAATCGAGGTGAGTTTCTTGGATAGAGAAGGTTGCCTGGTAGAAATTGCTACCATAGCAATAAGGCCGCGTTCATTGTACTCTTGTTTTCTTTTCCTGTTGTTTGATCTGTGCAATAAAAATATATATCTATCTATCTTATATCGAGAAACTGCAAAAGATTATAGGCAATTTTTAAGTCGTTGTAATAATATTAATATGGCAACGTACTTGTACACTCGACTTAAATTTTATATGGCCAAGGACAATATTTTCATAATTAGGATTATATTGAGCCTTGTACTTTTATTACAGGGGCCGACGAACCCAGATGTTTTTCAAATTCCCAAAATTGAGAAACCACAAAAAATGACCGAGGAGGAGATCAAAAAGGCACAAGCTCTCCGAGACAGTATTATAAGAGTTATGAACGAGGTAAGTAACATTAGAGTACAAGTAGGCTCGTATCCATATCGGTGAGGTCGTACCTATTTATATAAGCTGACTAGCTTTCCGCCCCGCGGTTTCACCCGCAGCTAAGAGTTTTCCCGTGGGATTGAGTTCCCGCGCTGTTCCTACCTTTAAAATTGACGGAATTCCAATACAAACTTCCATCCCCTATTTAACCCCCTTAGGGGTGGAAAATACAAAAACGCTGAAACACGTGTTCATTATTTTTAAATCTTTAGCCCAAAAACAAAATTGGAAGATCCTGCCATCAAAATTGACGGAATTTCCATACAAACTTCCATCCCCTATTTAACCCTCTTAGGGGTAAAAAATGCAAAAATATTGAAATACGTATAAATTATTTTTTAATCATTAGCCTAAATACAAAATATGAAGATCCTACCTTCAAAATTGACGGACTTTCATACAAACTTCAACCCCCCTTTTTACCCGTTTAGGGAGGGAAAATCCGGAAATCCTTTCTTAGTGGGAGGTTACGTTATAAGAGGAACTTGCTCTCTAAGTTTAATGATTCTAGCTTTAGTAGTTTAGGCTCTGCGTTGATGAATCAGTCAGTCAGTCAGTCAGTCAGTCAGTCAGTAAGGACAAACGATTTTATAAGTTTAGATGATGATGATCATGATGAGTACATACCATTGAAAATATACAGATGATAAAGATGTTTCTATTGTTTAGTAATGTCTTTATTTAGGTGCTGGCCACGTAGAATTCGCTAGCGCGAATTTCCGCGGGTGGCGCGAATGGCGGCGCGTCTTGCGAATAAAACAAACGTATAGATAGTGAAGTCTTGTTCATTTATTCTATTTATTTGGACTGTTTAACGAAGATAGATAAGGCTTACTTTTTGTGACGATAAGCAAGCAACAACAAACAAATCTTTTCTTTTGAGTATTTATTAAAATGAAAATGTAAATAAAACAATATGTAATGAACTTGTAACAAGATTTTGAAATAAACAATCTTTTTATTTTTTAAATGTAAGTATATCTTTTTTTATGAATCAATACCAGGTGCTTACCAAACCCGCGGAAGCAGCAAAGCAACAGATGACAAAAAGGTGTCAGGACTTGGCTTCTTTCATGGAAAGCTTGATAGAAGAGAACCCGGCTAAAACTGAGGATGCACTGCATCTGGAGATTCAGGATCCGGATAGCTATTACGTAAGAGATGTTACTTTTTATATTGTAAAGATTCGAAATTTTTTTAATTTTGTTTTTACCGGCGACCTGACGACAGAAATATCCCCTCGTAAGAACACTCGAAAAGTGGTTGACTGACCGTTATGTTGCAGGAGCGGGATTCAGAGATGTTGGGCGGTATCTCTCCACACCACGAATACAATGACAGCAAGTCCAGCGTAGAAACGCCTCTTAGCTACAACCAGCTTAACTATAACGACACGTTGCAGAGGTAAGCTCCAACATTTAGGGCCGACAGGATTTTTTGATCTAGATCTAGATCAGTGACTGTAAACGATTCGACAATGAAGCATACTCCGAATACTTAAAAGGCACTGGTACTGGTACATATAGCTTTAAAGTCTTAACTTAAAATCCCTAAGTTAAAATTAACTATAATTAAACGTTTCAGAAATTCACGTCAACTTAATTTATAATGACGTCTTTAAAATTCCTTATTTTAATCGGGACAATAGTATTTTAAACCGCTTACCGATCTTGACCGGCTAACGGCTAAGTTTAGAAACGTCAAAATCAATTTAACCATGTCATTTGAGTTTGACAGTTTTGCGCAGAATAGCAAATTGAGTGACATTGGGCCCGATTCGTAACCATCCCGACTTAACTAAATCTCAACTAAAATTATTGCCATCCACCACATGGTATGGAATTATCTTAGTTAAGTCGCGTATTTTGCAACCACGAATTGCTACCAGTGTTCAAGATGGTTCTAAGTTCAAAATTAAGTAAATTGAATTTACACTCTATGCAATTATATAATAATAGAGAGTTAATTCCATTTAATAGTGTCTTAGGGACATCTTAAACAAAGCAAATCGCCAAGATTCTTATTGGATTCAGATATAAATTTTAAAAAGCTTCTCCACATTAGCGGAACACCGCAAACTATGTATTTGGTGCCGTGCTCTTGAGTGTGATCGCAAGTCAAGTGCCCCTAGAGGAGCGTACTATTATGTGGGTTCATTCAGTCGGAGCAACTCACTGAGAAACCGTTGACTTGCAGTCTATATTTGCTTGTAGGCTTGTAGCAGTAAATTAAAGTTTGATTTGTCTACAGGTATTTCGACAGCCATCAGCCCTATTCGTATGAAGAATACAATGCTGTAGCTGAGGAGAACATCGAAGGATCGAAAATCTTGAAAACTATCAAAGGGTAAGTCAGTCAACCCACTTTCATTTTACTTCTCATATCGACCGGTTTTTGCGGGATTCGCATAAATTTATGAACATTTTGCCTTTTTAATTTTTTGTGATAGAAACTAATGTTTTGTATGATTCTGCAGCTTAATAAACTGTACAATAATCATATCCTGAAAGAAATCATTGATTTGGAGCGGTCCATGCACCTCCTTGTCTGACCTATGCTTAAAATAGAAGTGCCTATGCATGCATCGTTATGATGAACGTGTGCATACTTGCGAGTTACTAAGAAATCACCAATCGCCATAGTTGAATCGCCGTACTTACGACACGGGTCGAATAAAATCGAAAGTGGCTTGTCATTATTTTTTATATCAGTTTAATTTTTTCTAATGGCATGACTCATGTCAAAGTGTTAGCAGCCAGCAACAAAAAGGTGCACAAAATTGTCTGCAACAACAGCATTAAGCATTTACACGGCCGATTTTAGTCACCCGCATGCGGCCTGTCGTCACGCGAGAAAATGACAATTGGCTACTTTCCAACTAGTCAAATCAGCAACTTTTTATAAAATGTCAAAAACGCTTTTTTGTATGAAAATAGTAAATTATGACGTCACATTTTAGTAAATATTTACTAATCAAATCAATAACTTATATACTTTTAATTCGATTGTTAAAATCGAAATGTGCATTTTTTTTAAAATGATGAATGAAATCCACAATATTTTTAGCCATCAGTTTTAAGTATAAACGTTTTGAATTTTTTAAGCTACCCAGTCAAGTACCCAATTTTGGCGGTTTAGATTATTGATACTTGCGGTCTTGTAGTCGCTTTGCTATTTAGATGGTCGATTTCAGCCGTGCGGCCTAGTCATTCGGCAAATGTTGCCTCGTATAAATGCCGCATCATAGGCACAGAAAGGCGTGAACATTGTACGTAACGTTTATGAATGTGCTGTTTGCAGAACCATCTCGTCTGTAGCTCACGCGTCCGGAATCTCCGGAGAGATAAGCTCCTGCGAGTCCGGGACCTCTATTGGCGGATCAGGGGAGTCGGCTCCTGTAAGACTCACAGAGATCCTCATTAACAAGTATGTCTTTGATTGTTTAATTGTTTATTTTATTTATTTTATAAAAAGCCCGAGCGGAAGGCCGTGTTGCTCTAAGATAATAAAAAACATATACCCATTTTTTTTTTCAAATAGTACAATAGTACAGGTGCAAAAATTATCTGTGTCATGAACAGATAAAAAAAAGAAAACTTAATTTTACTCTAAAAATGGCACAGCTGCACCTTATTTAGCTCGATTTAGAATACTACGTTCCATAACACTGGCTTTTCTCCACTAGACACAATGCAAAGATGGAAAAGGAGTTAGTGAAGATGCATCGCGAAACGCGGTCCAGTAGCAAAGGAGAACGCAAGAAGACTGTGAACGAGAATAAACAGAAGAAGAAGGAACACTTAGACAGATGTAATGCTAGCTTCCAACCAACCTCTGTTGCCAATAACCCCGTCGAACAGGTAAAATTAAAAACTTTCATAATCAATTCGAAGGCCCCTGTATAATACCAAAGAAAATATAATATTTGCTAACGCTAATAATACTAATGAACAAGCTTTTCACCCCGCGGCTATATAAGGTCTATAAGGTTTCCCGTGAAAATACAGTAGGACATTGCCCTCGATTCTGGCCGCCACATTCTTAACTAATTTTAAGATAGCGCTGTCACTTTCTTTACTTTGACATAAGAACAGGATAGAAAATAAACACATGTATTTGACATTCCTAATTTGACATAAGCTGCTTTAAATAAGAACCGAGCATAGAGCATGTTCCTTATTTTACGTTAAATAAGCAATCTAATGTCAAATTTAAGCAATTTAATGTCAGATTAGGAATGTCAAAGTCATGTGTTTATTTGCTATCCTTTTATGTCAAATACAAGAAAGTGACAGCGCTACTAAGAATCAGAATTAGTAACTGGACGGCGTGAATCGAAGCCATTGTGTCAGAGGCATGGAAAACCAGCATTTGACGGACGAGTAGAGTTTGATAATACGAGTCAGGCAAATGCTTTTTCCGCCGAGGCATACATTACATAGTGCTTTTTTCAATAAAATGCATGGATATTAATAAATATTCTATAGAAAAGTAAGTACAACTTTGCTGGACAGTTTTGTTTTGATGTTCGAAAAATAAATAAAAACGACGACATCTATTAAATATGGTACAACTTTGCTGGACAGTTCTTTTTTATGAGAATCCGTTAATATCAGTCTTTGCGTATTGTTGTTTCGTATGGTATTTTCTTGAGATAAAAAGTAGTCTATCTTTTATCCTGTCAAATATCGAAATCCATTCAGCCGTTTGAAAGAGCAACAAAAGAACAGACAAACAAGATTTACTGTCGCATCTATTATTATAACTACAGAATGGATTGTCTGTGCGTGTCTCATAAGTTTCGGTCCGGTACGGCGTAACGCGGGAAGAACCATCTGATGGCTGGTGACTTATGGACTCTTGTTACAGCCGCATGGAGTGAAGAGGTCGTCAAAGCAGGTAGAAATGGACGCCAACGTGCATAAGCACCACTGCCCGACGCCGCCGCGCCTTTCGAAGAAGAAACAGATCACCAGCACCGGCTCAGCCATGCCTACCTCCACCATCACCACCGCTGTTGGTATGTACTACATAATGTATAAAATAGTAGATTTTATAATGTGGCAGCGAAGTAATATTTCTATGGTGAGGGTGCTGTTTTAAATTCAGATTTCAGTGAGGGATTCTATAATTATTTCCGAGCGCAGCTAATATTAAATTCTGAGCGAAGCGAAGAAATTATGATAAGTATCCTGAATTTAGCGAAATATTAACTGTACAAGGCTCTTTTATCCACAAGGAGATACAAATGATGTCAGTCGCTCGGGTCATTTTGTACGGGAGGGCCTAGATAAACGCACATTCCATTTATTCATTTCAGTAAAAAAAAGCGCATTCAGCCTTTAAAAAACAAGAACTTAAAAAAAACACCTAATTTATACTAGTGTGTATGTGTGTACTATACAAACCCTTAACCCTCAAATCTTGCATACTCTATTCTTAGGTCGTGGCTACGCAAAAAGGTACCATCAGTACGGTATTGGGTTAAGACCTGATTACCGAATCCTAGATACCGATCTAGGTTAATCAATTGATATTATGAATTAAAAAAATATTTAGAAACTCACACCATTTTTATTACCAGGCCTTTGAAGATAAAGCTCTGAAAAATCTTATTTCAAGAAAAATCATTTTAAATTATTATTAAATAAAGTAAATCAAACTTTTTCTTTTTCATTAGATAGATTTTGGTGTGTGAATGCAACATATAAACATAATATAAGTACAGTCATTTATTATACAAAGTTGCAGAAAAATTAAAATGACGGAATGGAATTTTACACTTAACTTTACAAAACAGCGTATATCCCTAAAACTAGATGCCGACACTTGGTACCTTTTGGCGGGGAAGGCCACATATATGCGAGTTTATATATTTTTTTATGTTTTAGCGGAATCGGAGGCGGCGCTCCCCAGTCAGGACAGCAATCCCAACGGAATGAACGCGATCCTTCTGGGACTAGGGTTCCCGCAGCAGACGTCCATCATGAACCCGATGGGTGCAGTGCCAGGGGTGCCAGGTTAGTACCGCATTGTGTACAAAACTAACAATAAGGTATATGCATGACTTTTTTAAAATTATCAGTAAGAATAGTTGTCACCATACAAAAATAAATGTGAATAAAAAAAGAGGTCCGACGTGTGGTTAAAAAGAGAGGTCCGACGTATACTACTTCCATATAAAATTTCATTTCGAAGAGAGAGTTAGATACTCTAGCTTTGTGATTTCTTGATCAATTTAATTTCTGTTTTCACTGTTGTTATTATAATTTTCGATATTTTTTGTAAATAAGTTCAGACACGGATAATATTTTGTATGCATAAACCTTATTACTGGCTGCAAAACTACTCTGCGGCAACTTAGGAATGGCTACTTAGTAGTTATGTAATTTACACAGGTATTACTTTTTTGATAAAGTTCATAGTGGGCGTCCAAGCTAAAAGTATCCAGTGGTCGGGTATTGAGATAAGACCAAATACGATATCTAGTTAGTCAATTGATATTACCCGATGAACCCCGGTGTCAGGGTGCGATCGACTCGAAAGCCACACAACAAGACGAAGAATCAATAGTTAATATTTGTAGCGACTTGCTTTTGTTTTACAAAATGAATATGAACAAGGCCTGATACATTTTGGGAACTAAAAGCCTCGCCTTCGGCTCGGGTAGACATTTGTCGGAACTCTTTGCAATGACAGCCATTCCGTACTAGTAATGAAATATACTATTTACACTTAACTTTACAAAACAGCGAATATCCCGAAAACTAGATGCCGACACTTGATACCTTTTGGCGGGGAAGGCCACATATATGCGTTTTTTTTTTATGTTTTAGCGGAATCGGAGGCGGCGCTCCCCAGTCAGGACAGCAATCCCAACGGAATGAACGCGATCTTCCTGGGACTAGGGTTCCCGCAGCAGATGTCCATCATGAACCCGATGGGTGCAGTGCCAGGGATGCCAGGTTAGTACCGCATTGTGTACAAAACTAACAATAAGGTATATGTAGGTATATTTTGTATGCATAAACCTTATTACTGGCTGCAAAACTACTCTGCGGCAACTTAGGAATGGCTACTTAGTAGTTATGTAATTTACACAGGTATTACTTTTTTGATAAAGTTCATAGTGGGCGTCCAAGCTAAAAGTATCCAGTGGTCGGGTATTGAGATAAGACCAAATACGATATCTAGTTAGTCAATTGATATTACCCGATGAACCCTGGTGTCAGGGTGCGATCGACTCAAAAGCCACACAACAAGACGAAGAATCAATAGTTAATATTTGTAGCGACTTGCTTTTGTTTTACAAAATGAATATGAACATGAACAAGGTCTGATACATTTTGGGAACTAAAAGCCGACAACTGGACCCTTTTTACTTGAACGCCCAATAAATGATTTTTCTCCCACTTGTTCAAAAATATAAAACAAACCGTACATTCACTCTTTTTGGTCCAATTCAGTGCGTAGGTGACCAGCAATTTCACGAAACTAACATAATAATCATTAACAACCAAGCACGAAGTCTTTAAAGGACACTCTAGTTTTGGATTAGGTGTTTTTTTAAGTTTACAATATTATTTTTTCAGGGCTGAATGCACGAATAAAATATATTAAGATGGATGAATGGAATGTGCGCCTGTCAAAAGCGCCATACTAACAATATTACTACTACTACTACTTCACAATATTATGGCGGAAACGCAAGCCATTGAAGATTTTGGCCTCATACAAAATTTTTGAAAATAGTAATGAAAATTTCTCGCGGCCACTGATGAAACTTATGCCAACCCCCAGATAATATTATTAGAAATAAAAAGTTCACCTTGGTAAAATCTCGAAAAGTAACGCCGAACAAAGTTTAAGCATGTTTGACAATATTTTTCTATTAAAAAATACGTAAAAAGTACTTGTAACATTGTTTGGCGTCACTTTTCGAAATTTTACCAAGGGATACTTTCAATTTCTGTTTATCTGTCGATTGACATAGGTTTCATCAGTAGAAACAAAAAAAAAACATTTTTGATTCGAAATTTCTCGAAAATGAGATCTTTATTGTTTTCTCGAAAATGAGAGAAAAGTGCTATACTATAATGTAGTCTCAGCCGAAATAGCAATGTATGGTCTCGTTTACTTTGGAAAGCCTCGAAAGACAATGGTGCCGATGTGATTGTAGACACAATTCAACTTATTTGAGTTTAGTCCTAAAAAGTCCTATAAGTGAGACAGAAATACAACAGCTGATTTTTAATCCTGACAAAGTGACGTACAGTGCTTAAATTGTGACTATACCCATTTCCTATGGAATTAGCCAATGGATGCGAACGTGATAAATTGCAATCACAATAGGAGACAAAGTTATGATTTGATGTTTCGAAATTTGAACTTCTGCCAAGGAGCAAAGAAAAAGTCAATGGACAAGATGCATACAATAGTAGATATGACAACAAGTGCACTGACTTGGTTTATGCACTTGTTGTCATATCTACTATTAAAATGCAGGTACCAAACCACGTGTTCTAAAAATCGAAGAACGACGTCGCGTCGGACGTAAATAGCATGGGTAAATAGGTAGGTACTTGTGACAAGTGACAACCACAGCTCACGTTTTTGTTAAAACTTTAGCACAGTCTTTTAAAGTTCTTCACAATAATGTTTAAGTCGTGGGCGCGTTTTTATTTTTGACACTGTTGTTCCTCTTAATATGAAATGTTTGTACCAAATCTAAAGAAAATGTTCCTCACGTTCGTAAGCATATTATTGCACGTTTTTAGATATGACGCCGATCGAGCTTGGCGTAGGGGTGTTAGGGCTTCGCAAAAGTTCGTTGGGAGCAAGAAAAAGTAGAAAGGGGAAGCTAATGCCCGGGAGTTGGATTTCGATGTTTAAATAAGACGAGGTATTTTACATATCTGAGGGCAATCTGGGGGCAAGTTGACTGCCAAAAGTCTAACCTGCTAGTCTCAGTCGCTTTTTCTGATAAGGGAAGTTTTCAACTCAAACTCATTTTTAAATAGTAATTTATACGCGGTCATTCACTAACACTTTTATCGTAATCAAATTTTCGAAATTTTCGGAGCCTCTTCTTCAGATAACGACTAAAATGTACGTGTATAACCGCGTTTAAATTACTAATTTTTTTTCTTAGAATGGGTTTGACTTAAATCTAGATATTAATAAGTATGTCTCACTTGAGTTAAACATTACACACAATTATTTTAAACTATTTTTTTATGCAAGATAAATAAATATACAGCATATTTGTTAAATAAGTTAAATAATCAAAGAACGATAAAGCTCCCTTCTTTTTTAGGGTTCCGTAGTCACCCTTATAGTTTCGCCATGTCTGTCTGTCTGTCCGTCTGTATGCCGCGCCCCTGTGAAAACCTCAGTTTTTCACCTATTAACATGAAATTTGGTATGGATTGGATTTTAATGACGCAAATCTAGAAATGTAAAAAGCCAATTCAAAAATATTATTTTTGGACCCCCTCCCATACAAGTGAAAGAGGGGTAAAATATTTATTTTTTTGTTGTATATTAAGAGAGGTTTCTTTGAAAAAAATTCTCTGAAAAATTTCTGTCTCGAGATATTTGCATTCAAAGTTGCAGTATTTGTCACAAACTTGTTCAAGTCATATTTCCGAAACTATAAATACAAAAATTATGAAATAAATATGGATAAAGCTCTTTAGTTGTAGTAGTTTTGAAAACTATAACGAAAACCGTAGTCATTAATAATTGCCATTAATAATTGCAATATATTTAGGAAAAACCGTTTCAACAAAAACTACATAATCTTTCATGGTAAAATGATCCCTATAGCTTTCGAAGAAGGTTGAAATCAAATTTTGAAGACCATTATTTTGTTTAAAGTAAACATATAAGGCTACGGAACCCGACATATGGGCGTGTCCGACACGCTCTTGGCCGTTTTTTTATAATCAATATATATAATAAAAAAAAGTATGTTATGTGCGTGCCGCTAAAACTTAGAAACGAGTCACAGTATGATCAAGGGAGTTATTTGGTATGGTCACCCTCTACCTACCGTCGATAGGGCGTGCTTTTGAAGATGTAAGGCCGTGAAGTTGGGTGTCAAGTTACACTGGTCGTACATACCAATGTGCAACCTAACTTGACCCGCTATGCATTTTGTATGTTGACCAGTGTTATATTGCACATATTCACTTGCGGTCGTCTGCTCACGGCTTAAAGGCTGGAAGTTATACCCTCTAGAAATGTCTAGGACAGTCCAAGAGGTATATTCGAGATCATTGTGGAACATTCTAGAACACTTTTGGATCTGGAGAATGTAACATTCCGAATGTTCGAGAACACCCCAGATCATTGTGGAACATTCTAGAACACTCTAGAATGTTCGGGATCATTGTGAAATATTCTAGAACTATCTCGGAAATTGGGAGACATCTCATATCTTATCTTTATATTGTGGAACATTCCTACGGGAAACCTCATTCAGCTGCGTGCAATTTTCAATCGCAGGGCGGAAAACTAGTACTTATAAAAGAGGCAAATGAAACAAAGTACATATTGCCATGTTTAAATTTTCTGCTTAGAAAAGGCAATAAAGTGGCCAGTATTATTTTGTGGGTTTCGGGATACAAACTTTTTATCTTTTGCGACCCGCCTGTTTCTAGTCTTGATTTACAAATAATAAAAAATGGAGGTGGGGACAATGTGCATACTTTTTACGCGCTAAAGCAGGGGCGAAAGTAAATTCCAATTCATTTCTTAATAATGGCTTTTGTGCAGTCACAATTCTGCCAATGTCACGTAAATTGTTGATAAATAATATAAGGGAGAGTCTAATATTGAGACACGTGGAGTCTAAGATACCCTTCTCCTTCAAGAGAAAAGTACAGACATAAATTCCATATATTTATTCCGCCCGCATATTTGTTTTTTTTTTCAGCGGGCATGATCCCAATGTACTACGCGCCGACAGCATCGGCGATGTGTGGCAGATCAGACCTGGGCATTATGACACCGAACAATCCCCAAGTCCCGTTTCAACAACCAAGTGAGTAAAAGTACAGTACTTTAAAGGTTTGAAATGAAGCCATATGGTCGAGTCAAATTAGGTAAACGAGACCATACATTGCTATTTCGGCCAAGACTAGTATAGTTATTTTCTCTCATTTGCAAGGAAATAATAAAAATACACTTGAAATGAAATAATCACAATAATATGCTAATGTGTAACTTTTAATGTAAAAAAAGTCTTTTAGTTTAGCGCCTTTGACAGGCGCACATTCCATTAATTAATGTTTTTTTTATTTGCGCATCTAAAAATTAATAAGTATTGTGAACTAAAAACAAAAGCACCTAATCCATATTATACTATAAAAGACTTCGTGCTTGGTCGTTATAATTGTTGCTAGTCACCTACGCACACGAAGGCCGAAAAGAGTGAATGTACAGTTTTTGACATTGGAATAGTACATTACTGTAAAGGCCTGAAATGAATCAATGTGTGGTCGAGTAAAATTGGAAAGCAAACGTCACAATACATTGCTATTTCGATGAAAACTAGTACATGGTACTTTTCTCTCATTTGCAAAGAAACAATAAAATACACTTAAAAATGAACATCAAATTTGCGGTTCCGCCATAATATTTAAAAGGGGAAGTAACATTTTTGGCATAGTGAGAATGGCGACCTTAATACAAACCTATACTTGGTGATTTTTGTCTAAAACGTCACATTTCTGAGATATTTTCATTTTAATATTGATTTTGCGAAATTCTCGGATTTAAAATATCTCGGTAATGTGACGCTTAAAAAACATCTCAAAGGATATTTTTGATTTATATTTGTGTGTAGAATCGAATACTTTAGGTTTTATTATGCGCCGCGACATCAATAAAAAAATTCAAGGGCCGCCATTCACACTATGCCAGGCTCCATAGAAAAATGTTACATCCATTCATTCATTCAGCCTTTAAAATATTGTGAACCTAAAACCAACAAATCCATATAGTGTGTACTTAGACTTCGTGTAGAGATTGTTAATGGTTATTATTGTCGTTTGGTATTAATTTTTGAAAGGAACCTTACTAAACTTACTTAACCTACGAAAAAATATCAAATAACAAAACAGGTAAATCTAAATATTACATTAACATAGTGTGCATGTACGGTACGTGTCCTTTAGGTACTTTACTTAAATATGCACATGAAGCAGTTCTTCGATTATTTACTGGACCATAATTGCTTCATTGCGGACCTTTACAGTTATTACCTAGTTTTATTTACTTCCTCTATGGTTATTACATAATGTAGATAGATACTGTAGTACTATATTGCTCACTTTCGTTTTTTGAGGTAATGTTTGTACAGATGTACAGATTTTTTAATTTTCATAAAATCTTGAAAGATGTTATACCCTGAAACCCGGAAACACTTCTCTGAAACGATCATTCCTATACGAGGAAAGTTATTTTCACGGTGATGTCACAATATTTCTTGAACTGGAATTTCGTTTCGTAACAACGGCAACAGTGCGTTGTGCAAACCGCGTCACAATCGCAAGTTATTTTCGTGATGTAACAAAAACAATTGGAAAAAAACGGTTTAACTTATTTCGGAAAAACGTTTTTGTTTAACAATACATCAATAAGTTAAACACTACATAAAGTTGCAAGTTCTAATAGAGTTCATTAGGCATAACATTTAGAAATACAGTGAGCAGGCCTTATGTAGGTCTGGCTCTTCTGGCGCTCTCGTCATACTGCACGAATCTCCTGAATTCGCTCTTACCTAAATGTTCGATACAAAATAAGTAGCTAACCAGGCGTCTAAAGTAACATGGTTTATGAAACGACCACTATGGGACCGTTGTCTTGACGCACCTACCCGCCAAAGCACGGAATCCTTTTTCTTACAGAAAATCAGGTGATTAGGTCATTAACTGGATAAAATATCTAAAGTTTAGAAATATTAACTATGTATTTTCCCTTGGCAAATATTTACCTCGACTTGTGTATTTTATGTGTTTCAGTGCAGTGTATGATGTACGGGCAAGCAGTTTACGGATCCCCGTTCATGTACTCTGCCATCAACCCTCGGATGGAATATCCTCAGGCCGTGCAGACTGTGCAAACCACACCTCTTGGTCTGGCCTACAGCAACTATGAAGAGGTATTGCATTTGCACCATTAAAATACAATAGTTTTAATAATAAATATCAGCGTATACATTGATCAAGAAGGACTTGACCTATGAGTGAGCGTTCATACTTTTTTGTTCGAGACTCAATTCACCGCTTTATGGCGCGGGGAGAGGCGAAATTTTCCGGCTGCTGTTGGCTAACGCAATCATGAATTCATGATGCAATGTGGGGTTAAAAACTGAAAACTAAATGGCGCCACTGTTGAGTGTTCCCTTTTCCTGTGATTGGTCAGTAATCTGTCAATATCAATATCAATGTCAGTTTTGTGTCTTCTCATTGGTCTCCTTTGGAACACTTAACAGTGGCGCCATCTGCGATTAGCTTTGCGTTTTTATCCCCTGTGTAAGAAAGAGAGCACGTGATTGACACCTTATTACCTCCATGACTGACACATACTGGCAGAAATATTGTGACAATTGATAATAAAAAGAGCTAATGTTTGTCGAGTGCATTTGTCCCCGCATGCTCACTCCAAAGGTTATCCTCCTTGCCTTTGATGCACTACTTGCACCTACTAATTTCTCGAAACTAAACAATCCTAAGGCATACACATAATATACCTTGTTCACATACCATTTGACAAGACGGAGCAGATTAATATTACAATCAGGCATTTCTTCAATACCGCTTCGTGAAGTGATTGTATACCGACCAAAACTCGGCATTGAGCGTGTTGCAATGCGCAGTTCGCAAAATTTACTTTTTTTTCGGTTAATGAGTGAATTCATGCTAATTATTTCAATTACCACGCATGCTGGACAGAATACCTACTTTTATAATTTATATTATGAGAATCTTCTCTAGAATGTATCTGTTACGCACAATCCCCGAAATTGCTCATTGGCCGGAAAAAGGGATCAATTCGCGGATTAATACTTATTTATATACTTCAATAACTCTTTCATTCGCCTAGGCATGCAAGCAAAGTGTACTACAAACGCAGAGCCATAGCAATAAGGATAAGTGGAACAGAATTGCACTGTTCCCATCTGGATGGGAAACATCGGTAGTAGCAAGTGGATCCAATCCCTGGCGCAAGAAGCAGTACAAAACTCATACTAACCCCTCGCAGAGGGACAAGGGTTCAAGCGCCAGCCATTTCTCTTCAAGCAACAGTTTCAATCGGGTACACGAAGATTTCCTACTTATGTATCCATGTTCACTTCCGTCAAGCTTTTGTTCAGCACCTACGTTCATTGCTTACTCGTTCTCGTTTTTTTTTTAATTACCACAATTTTTTTTTAAATATAAAAGCAAGTTCCAAATAATTGCTTACACTAACTAGTTTTCATGATAATTATCTATCATTTACAAAATTAGATCGTCTGTATTAAAATTATAAAATGATTAAATCTTTATTTTTAACAAACACGAGTATGGAAGGGCAATGTTTGAAGGCTTGTTGTATTATTTCGTTATTCTTTTTCAGTATTTTTTATCCTTTACTTTGCTTTTTAATATTTCACTGGTTTATAGACTGGAGGAAATAGCGATAGTCAAGGGACGGCGGATATGAAACTGTGCTCGGCCGGAACTCACACTGCGCCTGACAGTTCCGGTGCCATGGTTAGATATCGTTATAGATTCATTTTTTTTCTTTTTATTATTAAGAGCTTTGTGTACCACGTGTCAATTTGCACATTTCTATACAAAAGGTGATAACGGTTTTCACCCTGTAAACATAGTCCGATTCCCGTAATTTAAAAACGTACAAACCTAGTTTTTAAGTATGTCTATGTCTACATAATTTCCAAAAATTATAGGAATCGGACTATGTTTACGGGGTGGGAACCGTTATCGCCTTTTGTATGGAAAGACGCAATCTTAAATTAAAGACGCTATCAGCTCAAATACGGGATGTAAGAGACAGCTTCCCGCAAACTGATAGGGGTTGCTCAGTCAACGAAACTGAACAACTATCACCAGGAATTTAATGAGAAATAATTTTGCTTTTCCATATAAGTTGTCTGATCGAGTTGATAATTTTTGTATGGGAAAGTCAATTTTTTTTTATCTTCTGAAAGAATTTTCTTGTGGAAGTTGTTCAGTTTCGTTGACTGAGCCATCCCTATTAGTTATCAGTACGTTACTAGTTACCCGTACACCCGGTATATTATTTTGTAAATATTAGTTGCGTTTATTGCATTACTTAGTTTAGTACAAGCATACAGTCACGGTTCCCTATTCTGCTTAATCTATATTAACATTGCTCTTAGTTTTATATGGTTTTATGTACCTACACTTATTTGTAAGTTTACCAACTCATTGATTAAAACAACTTTAATTTTGGCTAACACCTAATCATGTCAAATAATAATAGATGATAATAGAAAATGAACAGCTCATTTTGAGGCTGTTTGTTCTGCATGCTTATCTAAGAACGTCTTACGTTACTTCGACAGTCATACAATCAGCTTTTTATTTCATACTAGCGGCCCGCCCCGGCTTCGCACGGGTAAACATAATTTGCCGAAGACATGAAGTGTGTCAAAAAATCTATAGTAATTCATTTGTCATTGTACCTATGGCTCGTATTTATAAAGCGATCTCAAGAATGAGAATCAAATTAGCAGTGTTTCTCTACTATATTATGCACGTGTTATACATATAAACTTTCCTCTTGAAACACTCAATCTAATAAAAAAAAACCGCATCAAAATCCGTCGAGTAGTTTTAAAGATCTAAGCATACATACATACAGACATACAGACAGCGGGAAGCGACTTTGTTGTATACTATGTAGTGATCTAAGAATAAGAATTCGAATAGAATAATAATTCGTTTATTGCCACAACAGATAGTACATACAATTTTAGAAAGTAAACATTAAATAATAAAAGTTATGGCAGAAGGCAAGGGACTCAGTTGTTGTCAACATGATGTCGGGGACAGCAGTAGTGTTGACACTGATTTTCAGCCTCTATTTCTAATTTAAGAAAATGACCGGTACCTATACTATAATATATCTTAAAAACTGTTTAGAATGTGTTAGCCAAAATCCACACTACTTAATTTACAATCATATCTCTCTATCCTCAAATCAAAACCCTTAGCTATTAGCGACCGTCCATTTAGTTTTTCCTTAGCCTTACTACTTATACAGTAAGTTACACCGGGTGTAAGGGACAGCTTCTTACTTGTCGGTGGGTGCCAACTAGCGCATGGCCGATCATAGATAAATACAAGTTTATTCAATACCAGTAATAACAATTAGTCCACTTAAAACTAAATTGCCAAATAGTTACTTTAGAACGTCGTTTGTTAACAGAGCACTGACGCGATGGTGAACTCCACGCCCTCCAGCAAGCAAAAGGGCAGTGCTGAGGAAACCTTCGACCGAACCGATGGCGAGTCCAGTTACTCGTCATTCTACTCGTCATTCTTCAAGACAGAAGCTTCTGGCAGCGCAGAGGAGTTTGATGCAAAGAAGGTAGACAACGTGAGTGTTCTTTTTAGGATACCCGTGTGCGCGAGTCCGACTCGCACTTGGCCGATTTTTTTCTTTGAGTTGATTTGGAACGTTTCAAACATTCTTGGATTATTTGGCCGCGACTGCTGCTCTAGGCAACCTGCAGAAAAGAGCTGTCATCTTTCTGGGTTTCGTCGGATTGCAGTCAATCCGCAATACAAGTGGCTGAATTCTGGGCCGCCATGATGTAATTTCTCGTGTTCCATCGACACGCTGAAGAAGAAGAAGTTGGATTGAGTTTCGAGAAGTCGGTAAGTCTTCCTTGGAGCTCACCCAGAAGAAGTTCACTCTAACTTTGAAGTGTTGGGGGTTGTATGCATTCGGATACGCAGACGCAGGTTACAGTTCCAATCTTCTCCATGCGCATTATGAAGGATTTTTGAAAGAATATCAACCAAGTATGGATGGCATCTTATAATGCCATAAAACTTATAAAATCTTGCTGTTTTTAATCGGTGTGAAAATGCCAGTATTTTTGGTGAGCTCGCTCCACTATCGGAACTTTCCTGGTCACCACCGCTCTTGCCACTGGTAGGAAGTGACATAAAAAAAGTATAAATATCTCTTCTCTCATTTGCTAGGGAATAGCTTCATTATTAAAAAAAAGAGGCAGTACATTCACTCTTTTCGATCCTCAAGTTCGTAGCGGCTAGCAATTTCTCCAAATGACATTAATGACCATTAACGACCTCTGCATGAGGTCTTTAAAGTACACACTAGTATGGATGAGGTGTTTTTTAGTTCACAATATTAATTTTTTAAAGGCCGAATGCACATTTAAAAAAAAAAAGAATGAACGAATGAATGGAATGTGCGCCTGTTAAAGGCGCCATTCTTATTTTGAATTTTCGAATATTATGGAGGAATTGCAAACTTAATGTTCATTTTTAAGTATATTGTTATTGTTTCCTCGCAAATGAGAGAAAAGTGCTGAACTTATCTCAGCCAAAATAGCAATGTATGGTCTCGTTTACATTGGAAGGCCTCGACTGCGTCGAGTCGATTGCTTTATTTTTGGCTTCTAAAGTAATGTACTATTATTGGCATAAAACATGATTACATAAAGTTCAGATAGCGCACTGACACCCACACTAGGATTCTCTGTGTTGTGGGAGATCAGCCTCTTTCCTTAGGATGTATTACATGGTTATATATTATTATTACAGTAATTAGGCACTAAATTACAGATTTATTTCAATTATTTACTAAATGTATGCCAAATAAATGTATTACAAATCTTAGCCAGGCCACGCACTTTTCAAAATGAATAATCATTACAATTTCCATTTCATATTCCGATATCATAATAATTGTGGTATTTCCAAGATAACCACCAGAAGTTGCCAGACGAGTAGAGTTTGAAGTCCGAGCCATCTCGGGCAGATAAAAAATCTCGTATAAAAATGGCTCACTTCTTGCACTTGTAGTAAAACCTACTATTTTTGTTATTTTTAGGCGATGGGCACGAAGAACACACACTATGAGCCCCCAAGAGTGAAGACCATTGCTAGGAGAAAAATTGACCCTCCATGGATGGAACAGGTACTAAATGGTTTTATACAACGTGTAACATAAAGGGTATATCCATGATGAAATGTGTGAATGTTTTTTCTTTGTACGCCATCTTTGATTGCTTCCCTCGCCCCCCTCCACCACTTTATCACTGTATGAAATGAACATTACAAATATGCTTTGAGTAGTTTTTAATCTATAGCAGTTAAAAATTATCTCGAAAATGCTGGATTTTCGTAGTTTTCCTAATATTTTCTTTGACGAAGTGTTAGAAATGTTATAATGTGCTATATATTTGTAATCTACTCTAAAAGCCCTTTCATTAGATACCCCACAAGGCATGTTCACAGGACAAAAGATTTTTTATTTGTACGCAATTTTTGATTGCCCCTCCCGCCCCCCTCCACAGCTCAGCATCGTGTACTGACAACTGATTCGTAATTAGGGACTCATAAGGAATCCAACGGTACCGGTTGTAGGTATTAATGATCATATTTTGACCGAAGCACTACGACTAACCCTACTAACCTGTCATTTTCTATCATGAGAGGAAAGAAAGAGACGAAACACTTATGATAAAGTATACATATATTTAATATTATTGCTAACGATTCTCGAAAATAATTTCAGGTATGCGTGACTTCGGAATTAGTATACAAATATCAAATTCTAACGAAGAACGTGGATGAAGTTTTAAAAGCGGACAAATTGAAAATAGATGCCATAGAACAAGTAAGTAATAGAATTATCGACATATTATTCTGTAAATATAAAATAAAATTTGGGTCTCCCATAGAAATGGTGCAGAAGCATAAGTCATTTTGTATGAGAGACCCATTTTTTACACATTTCGACCTATCTTCCTTTGGGAATTTCGATTTCATGGGTAGTTTCCACAGGTTTCACACAGCATTTTTTTACATCCAATATTTACCTACTTATAATATTAATCATCATCACCATCATCATTTTCAGCCCACATCCACCCATAATAAGTAGGTACCGAAAATAAAATACACTTTTTTTTAAATTACAGCCAGCGTTGGTAAATGAGCAATTAGGTCAGCTATACCTGGATCTCCAACTGGAAGGCGAGGCCGCAAAACTTACTCTAGAAGAAGGCATCACGAGCTCGAGCAGTTCTGGAGAAGAAACATCCGACCCTGAAAAGGTATGTCTCATTTTCCCTTGAGTTTTCATTTTGGCGATAATTTTTACAAAAGACGATAATGGTTCCCACCCCGAAAACATAGTTCGATTCCTAGAATTTGGAAATGATGAAGATATAACTTAAAAACTATGTTTGTACGTTTTTATTTTTGTAGGTTTTTTTTTTTCAGGAAATGATTTATTTTTTACTTTCCCATACAAAATGACCACCTCGATCAGACAATTTGTATGGAAAAGCCATTCCTGAAAGAATTTCCTGGTGAAAGTTGTTCAGTTTCGTTGACTGAGCAACCCCTATCAGTTTGCGAGAAGCTGTCCCCTACATTACACCCGGTATACTACGTCTTGTACTGTCTGTATATATGGAACTACGTGCTGCGAGCTGAATTTTGCTATTATCCACCACGTTTGTAGCGCGGATTGGTAAACGCAGTGAAAGATTTGTATTCATTGATAGGAGATAATCATCTTATAGATTTACGCATATAGAATTTAATATTTTCGATTTTTAATAATATCGAAAAAAGTGTTATCTCCATTTAGATTTCAGAGAACAGGTCTGTTACGCGGAAGATATCCTGGCCATATAATTAAATTTACTTATTTTTTTACAGACACGTCGGAAACGTGTCTACAACAAGCTGGTGATGTTCTACGAGGAGGACGCGCCGCTCCCCCCTACCCCCGAAGCGTTCACTGCCACCGACTAGTTCCGGCCGACGCACGAACCCGCAAGCACGCGCCAGTGCTGGACCCAATCCACACGTCATGGTGTGACAGGCATACGAGTCTATGAAATACATCAATACTCCGATGTCGGTCTCGACATGTAATGCATTATGTGCATTTCTTTATATACCTACTCAATGTCGGCAACTGTTGAGTCGTAAGATTTTTTCCGTTAAAGATATGAAAATGAGCGCAAAGTGAGATAACTTTATGCTCATGTTCTCAGTTTACTAATATTACTGTTTGATAGGTTTTTATGAGTTTGTTGCCTGAGCAATAAACTTTGTGAATTAAAGTCCGAAGGATTAAGTCGGAGTGAGAAGAAGCATGTTGGGATAAGATATAGACAGTGACTGTTCCATTAGATAATCTATTGGAAAGCATTAGAATATATTAGAGTGATAGTCGCTGTCTCAATAAACTGCACTTGAAACGTGTCGTTTATGCTCAGTAAGACAGCAAATGATGGAATGACCTCGATTCTCACAAATCAGCACATAAAGTCCCGTACTCCCGTTACTTTTTACATAAAAAAGGAAAGAAATAATATTTATTATGTTATGATATTTATGGAGATTAATTTATTAAGAACTGATCTAGTATAACTACACATTTAATATTTTTCATTGTACAATAATTTAATATTGTGTGTAAATGTATCTACACGCACTTAAGCTCAGTTCAGTGTGCGTGAGTTCGGTAACGTAAAACTGTAGTTACGCACACACATGGATCTTTGGGTATAAAAGTGAGAGGACAAAGTGAGGAATCGATAGGTACATAATAACATGCGTTTTGTACTCTCTTGAACATTATACCAGATGAGTATCTTTTTAAATCTTCCATGCTGGACTGGGAGTGATAGAAAAACATAGAATGTGCCAGCTGCATCTCCTCCCGGGCATGCTGTAAAAACCAGCTAAGGGATTCGAGGGTTTTAATGTTTTGCAATTTAGGCGATGGGCTGACAACCTGTCACTAATAGCAATACACATGACCATCTGAAATAACCCTCAAAACTTGTCAGACGTGGCGGAATGACCTTTCGGTCGTTTTCGCTCTGCCTACCCCATTAGGGATAAAGGCGTGATTTATGTATGTATGTATGTATATATCTTTTTACACTTATAATTTGTTACTTCTTTAATATATTTAAGATTTTATTAAATCTTTGGAATAACTTTTAATATCCGCCTTTTGCTGTCTTACTGTGATATTTCGATCTCAATCGGGTTGTTGATTAGGTACTTGTGCACTTCTTACCTCCTATAGCTAAAGTCCAATTGGCAGGTTCCAATAAGAATAGTCACTTAGTAATTAGATAATAATTAGACAAATTAGATTAGCTACAAACGCTTTATTTGAATGAACTTGTTGTTCTTAAGTTCAGATATTCTATATTGTTGTGAATAAGGTACAAAGTTATCACGTTTATAGTCAGTATATACGTAACATCCGTAACCAACATACACTAGTATAATATGGCAATCAATGTTTTGTAGAGAAGATTATATTTAAGATATTTAAATATCTATATATAAAATTAATTTTAGTTTAACGCATTTTAAGGGGAATTTTAATTCAACCAATATTGTAGTTTTAATATAATATATATAATAATTATTATAATTATATTATCTCTTTCTTAAACTCTTGTTCATAGAAATTCTACACATATATCCATATCTCCATAAAAACCTTTCAATTCTATTTAGTTATTCGAAAATAAAATAAAATTAAGAGATTTGAATGTCTTGAATGATGCACTAAAAGCACAAAATAATGGTCAAGAATCTACGATTAGTTTATTTTATTTCAAGATCATATTATAGATTTGATTATGATTCAAATTAACACTAGGTACTTCTTTTGGGGAATTCCCAAAATGTTTGTGACTTTTTGTTTATGACTTCTCAGCAAAAACTCATTATCAAATAATTTTCAAACTTAAAAAAGTGCGTTATATCTGTGAGAATTAAGGAAAATAATTATTCAATATGGATTCATGCTTTATTAATGAGCTTTGTTTTGTTCCTACTTAGTAAAGTAGGTAATTAATTATCTTTCATAATTAAAAAGATAATAGATTAGGCAATTCCTTTGATGACTTTTGTTAAATTTGTATATTTTATCTATGTCTCATATTACTTTTTGATTTGCATAAGATAATAGTTAATGGTCTAATAATCAAGTGCCAATTTTTAAAGTAACGTACAGGGAGTTGATATCAATTATCTAGGAACTAGCAATGCAAACTGATGTGTAAATACCTATGTAGTTAATCATTAAATTGATCAAAATGTTATTTATTAGAATACGTGCATCTAAATCACAAAGTAATCGAAATAAAATATTATATGTATGAAATTTTTTTTATTGTAGGTATAGTATTTTCTAAACAAGATTGTTAATGGGTGCCTTAAATATATTACAGCCATCTTTATCGAGTAATATAGTAAGAAAATAAATCTGTAAAAGTCAATGACACTACTAACCATTATTTCTAGTTAAAATACTTATTATTATGCACAATATTTCTGTAAAGTTGTTTTAGCCGACAACGGGCAAGCCCAAAATATATTAGCTATTAAACTTTATCTAATAAATTAATATATTTAATTAGATAGGTTATTTTATTACTATTGGTTAAGCTTACTATTAGATAAACATTCCTTTAGTATATTTTTAAGTAGTATGTTCAATACATAGGTACCTATATAATTTATAAATATATATTAAATTTGATAGAGGTTTAAAATGTATACAATATTTTGTTATAAATCAGATATAAAGTGCAAAATACGAACTGTTGCAAATTTAGTATTATTATTTTAAATAAAAAAGGATACACTTAAGTTACTTGACTGAATTAATTTGATATAGGTACTTATAAAACCGTTTTTACCGTGGCGCAAAATGTCTGACGGCGAAAATGACACTTTTCTTCTTTCTAATGTTCTTCGGCATTTTTGCGAATATTGTGTGAAAGTGATACATACTAGTGAATAAGTACCAAAAATGAACTTGCACTTGCTTGTCCAAAACTTATAGAACTACGAAAGTTAAATATAAACAATTTTACCAAAATCACTAAGTATTTTTATTTCAAATGAACCTGCCTGCACATCAGGTATTGACAGGATAGCTAAATAAATCTACATTTGGCCAAGTTGACTAAAAGCTTAGAAAAACGAGCACTGAAGGTTCAATAAGAACTTAACTGACATTAAGTGTCATTGAAGTATAAAAAATCCAAATATGAATAAAAAATAGTGATTAGAAATAGGTACCCATATTTTTAAATCCCTTTAATCGAAATGCTCATACATATGAGTAACATTAGCACGCGATTTCCATATTATTTAGCATTGTAAATGATACACTCTTCTTTCTTATCTGAATTTAATATTTGGTTCAAATATAGGGCTCCTGATTACAAGTACTAGGGCCACTGTCTGTTACCTTATCACAAAGAAAATAGAATTTAAAATAAAAAGTCAGTACGCAAATCGATAGCGCTCATGCAAACAAGGACTTTCGCAAAAAAAAAAAAAAACAATACCTACCAAAAATATCGATTCTTCTCTTCAACTAAAATTAGTTTAGAGGAGTGTTAACCACGTAGTCAATCTGCACAGGGCCGTCTTAACACATTTGCCGCCTGTAGGCTATTCAAATTTTGCCGCCCCCTCAACCCATCCCATCCGGCTTCACCTCAGCCGTTTTTTTTTTGGCCTGGCCTGAAGGTATAGTATTAGGTGGTCCCACCCACACCTATGTCGCAAACAGTCTTACATCCGAACCTGTCGTCGGTTCTCGTCGGATGTCGTCAATTGTATATGCGGTTGTCGTCGTTTGTCGTCGAACCGATGACTTGACGACAAGCTCGAATACATAAAAATGTCGCAGACAGTAGATATCTTAATCTTATCTGTTAATTTTTTTTTGGCGAATTTTGCCGCCCCCCAAAATCTGCCGCCCTAGGCTTAAGCCTACTCAGCCTAGTGGATAAGCCAGGGCTGAATCTGCACCTTTCCATACAAAAGGCGATAACGGTTTTCACCCCATAAAACATAGTCTGATTCCTTTAACTTTTGGAAATGATGTAGATATACTTAAAAACTAGGTTTGTACGTTCCTCTTTAATTTTTAGAAATACCTATTACAGTTATAAAAAAATATGACTTCTTTTTCATTCCCATACAAATAATATTTAGGACATTACATTATTATCTTTTTATAATCTGTAATAATTAAAAAAAATTAAAACTTACAAACCTAGTTTTTAAGAAAACCTACATCATTTCCAAAACTTATAGGAATCGGACTATGTTTACGGGGTGGGAACCGTAATCGCCTTTTGTATGGAAAGGTGCAGGCTACACACTCCTCTGATGTGTCTACAACAGAATCGGCACCACTGGCCGCTCATTTAAACCCAATTAAAAAGTAATATAGCACACTGAAAACGTTAAACTAATCATCTTACAACCAGTTACATAGTAAGAGGTATGTGTAACTCAAAGAACTAAAAACATATTGTATACATAGTACAGGTGTAACGTAGTAACGTAACCTACGTGCTTAACTACTACTTTAAAACTATAGAGTTCTTGATTTTAACTGCGCTGCACGCACACACTCCCAAGAACGTGTTTGTATAGTGTAACAACCAGCCACCAACACAAACATGACTAACTCTACACAGACGCGACTCTACCTGCGCAGGAGTCGCATTCCGTCACCCACCTCCGCGATTGGCCGGTCAGCCTGTGAAGGCTTCCAAATTCAACTTTTAATTTTAGAAAGTTATTTTTAGTGCTTGTGATACGTTTGGATATAGCAAAATGTCAGCATTGTGAGGTAAGTGGTTGTTTAGTTTTGAATTTTTTCAGTTTAAGTGGTGCTGAAGGTAATTAAGTATGCTTACGCGAAGTGTTATACAGGTTGCTAGTGTTTGAAGGTTCTATAAACGACGGAAAATCAACAGGTAAGATTTCCTTACCCATGATAAATAACTATAGGTCCTATACTGACTGTTTGATCTAGCTTTAATAACAGAAAAAGTATATATACGGTGATAAGGAATTACATAAAAAAAAACCGTAAACACCTCTTAGATTCACAATAATCACGTGCTATGACGTAGTAGCTTCCTACAAATTGTTTTTATATGGAATTTTTGTACGATGAGTAATATTTAAGACAAAAAATCATTACATTAACGGCGGTCGTTATGACATCACTAATATATTTTTAAATTGTATTGTAATTTACTGTCATTAAAATATCTACTTGTCATCAATAAATACATCGCCTTAGGTAAAGCACTATAATAATATTAGGTAGGTATAAAATCCAGGTACCTACTTCTCAGACGTATCATATTCATATCATAACATAATGTAGGTACCTAACTACTTTTTAGTGTTATAATTATTATAATATTATAATTACAAGGTGTCAAAATTAAGGTACAATTACCTATCTAACGCTGAGAAAAATAAAGATGACTGATTTTCTAAGAGCGAATATTTTGAATCAGTTAGTCATATAGAATAAATCTTTTTTCATAATTATTTAGGTACAGTAGGTACAATAATTGTAATAGAAAATAGAAGACGCAAGAAGTTGGGTCACTTACCAACATTATTGGGGGAAAGATAGAAGGCAAGAGAGAAAAAATGTAGACGGAAAATAAGCTACATTGACCAAAAAAAAGGAAAAAAGCAAGCGCCAAAAGATCCTTGTACGACTGTACGTATATATAGGATTGGCCCTTACTCTACGAAATACGCAATTTTTTTTCTACTTCATATTGCACCGACAAGAACAACACTAGGCTTGTAACTTAAATGTCGTAGGATGATATGATTTAAAAAAAATTGAATTAACTAATTGCAAAAACAATAATAATTAGACAACGGTGATAATTTTTTTTTTTCATTTCCTGAAAGAAGTTCCTGGTGAAAGTAGTTCAGTTTCGATGACTGAGCAAATATCTCTCAAATATAATTATTTCTCCTATTAGAAGGTAGGTAGCTGCTCGAAGATTCATTAATATGGAGCTTAGTTTCCAACGTTGTTGTACGAGGACGCACATAAGTTTCAATTTGATACTTGTCTGTAAACTTAATAAGCTCACTATCGTGTTACCATATCTGTTGCTACCACATAATAATACTCGTACTTGTTTATTGTTTCTACTTAAATATGAAATTAACACAATTTTACAGTAACAATATAGGTCCATCATCAGCATGATGCAAATTGTAATGCAAAATTAACTCTGTCTGTTTGGCTGTAAAAACAGCTGAACAGATTACATTGAAATTCGACTGGACGATGGAGATGGTAACTATCCAAAAGACGGACTTAGTTAGGCCGTTTGTGCACTTATGCGTAAGTATCCGACCCGTATCCAAAACATATCCATATGAAACGTAATATGGATAGGTGCACACTGCACAAGTTGTTATAAAATTACTATAGGACAAAATCGGATTGGTTACGGATCGCACAAACGCCTTTAGGCAACTTTTTACTTTTTCGAAAATAGTGTTTTTTACGGTTTTTTACTTCGCGTATCTTCAGCCTACGTCGTCGTAAGGTTGATTTCTATAGATTTTCGTTTGATTTATATTTAATGCGAAATGCGAAGCTGCATTTAAAAGTTTAAAACAAGCGATAATGCGGCAAGGTCGAAAAAAAAAAAACAAAACAAAACTGTTTTGTTCATATTTTTAATAGTTACATTTTAGCCTCAAAATAACGAGGTAAGTAGCTACCTACTTGTCTGTTGTCTGTCGAGTAGGTAGGTACCTACTTACCTAACTAGAATACTCAGATGTAGTGCAGTTAATGAGCAACGAACGACATCTGAAAGTTAATGGTGAGGATTGAGGAGCGGCAGTGGCGGAAGCGGGTTTTGATTTAGCATAGTACTACGCAAAGTACTACCTACTTACATTTAACCACGCCGGTGGTGTTATCAAAATTATATGACAGATTGTCAGTCTATCGGCTAAATGTCATGATAAATTTGATAGTACACCGAACTATTGACTTAGCATACTACACAAATGTCATTTTACACAGAATCGCAGCTACCCTGTTCATTTTATCTTGATCGATGGCAGCCCATACAAATGACATAAAATGACATTTTCTGCATACAATGAGCTGTCTGTCATCGATCATCTTATGGTGAACGGGGATTTATATTATTGGCTCGAATAGGTATAATGTCTGTAACAACACGCGTGGCCTTCATGATTTTGCACAATGACGTTTACAAACCCCGTGAAGTATGCCTGAAAAATTACAGATTTGTGTTGCAGTGCACGAGAAATCAGATCAAAACATTTCAGACCTTAGAACGGCAACTCTAAGTCACTCCTTTATCCCTAAAGAGCAAGAATTTTAGATTAAATTGTGTATCGATATAATGACAGGTTGTCAGCCCATCGCCTAAATTACATTACACTGTAACCCTGGAATTCCTTTGCTGACTTCTGCAGCATGCCCGGAACATGAAAACCCGCTCCCGCTGATATTGTGATCACGACCTAATGAAGATGTTTGTGGACGTACTTTATCAACAGACTTGCGACTGGCTGTCAGTGGTGCCGATTCGAAAACAAACGCACTTGACTTAATTAAAACCTGTCATTTTCTGTCTTCAGTGAACAGAAAGGGACGGCACTATGGACGGACTCATTTTAATCCTGTCAGTTACAATTAGCTTATAAATTTCAAAGGATTTTGGTCGATGTCCTCTCACACCAATTATCCATAGCTTCTTGATTTGACAGGATTATAATTAGTTCGTCTAAAGTGCTGTCCCTTTCTGTTTACTCATAGCAGAAATGACAGATATGGTTATATTTTAGTTAAATCGTGTTACCGTCGAATCGGTGCCAGTGTATAGCCATTCAGTAGCAGTATTCACGTCCCCATGTGTAATATTCAGTGCAAGGGATTGCAAATAGCAACTAATAGGGCGTCATCGGTGTGTTCTATGCAACAATTGACTGCATTCAATGAAGGATGTAATGCAAGGAACAGCTTTCCGCAAATTGATAGGGCTTTCTTACTCAGACAACAAAACTGATCAACTTTTACGAAGTAAGTCTTTCAGGAAATTAAAAGTACTTATTACTTCCCCATACAAAATTCCAGCTCGGTTAGACAATTTGTATGGGAAATTATTTTTAAATCTCTGAAAGTATTTATTTGTGAAAGTTCAGTTTCGTTGACTAGCAGCCCCCTTACATGCTATGTTGTCTTATTATAGGTATTCCCTATACGAGCTCTACCTACAAGGGTCAAAGATATTTTATTAGATTTTTATTTGTTAATTATGTAAAGTAAATGAAATTACTTGCAACATACCGATGATAAGGGTATATAACTATGCTTTTCTTCTTAAGTATCCAATTAAGTTATTTCAGTTTATCCGATGTAGCGTTGCCAGGCTCTTGAGAGCATCCGTCTAATTGGTACTTAATTGTTTGCTTCTGTACCATAATATATACCAGAATATCGTAAGGAAAAACAAGTAATTTAAAAAGTTCAAAATATCCAACTGCGTAGACAGTGAACTTTAAAACTTTATATTCTCATAGCACACACAGTGTGCAACGCATTTTGCTTTTCCACTTTGATCTAGTGGGATAGTAAGTAGTATGTAGGTGTTATAGGCTACGGTACTGCTTACCATCAGGTGGGCCGTATATTCAGCATAGTTCGTCGATTTTATTTTATATTCACAATATGGTGTCTGATTGTATCATGCCTTCAGTGACACCCGCAAAGTTAAAACGAATCGATTGACGTAAGAATCATGAAAATTTGCCCACACGTTTGGTCTCTAGACTGCCACAGAAAAACAAACATACATACACAATACGAGTACATACATACATACATACATACATACATAAAATCACGCCTGTATCCCTAATGGGGTAGGCAGAGCAAAAACGACCTAAACAGGTCGTTCCGCCACGTCTGACAAGTTTCGAGGGCTAATACAGATGATGATGTATATTGCTATAGTGACGGGTTGTCAGCCCATCGCCTAAATTGCAATACACTGAAACCCTCGATTCCCTTAGCTGATTTTTACAGCATGCCCGGGAGGAGATGCAGCTGGCACATTCTACGCTTTTCTATCACTCCCAGTCCAGCATGGAAGCAATAATACGAGTACAGGCTGATAATAACACAATACCCTTCTTTGCGTTGTGCAGTCGGGTAAAAATTTTTTTGTTTATGTACGAGTATTCTTAGATTATAAAATAGAAAAGTTTGTACGTTTGTTTCTCTAATTATTAGATGTTAGTGTTTCGGTTTACGTCAAAACTACTTAGGTGGGGGTTTTCAAGATTATTTATAACATAGATTTATTTGTAGTAACACGGATAATAATTAGATAAGTACTTAGGTATGACTCGATACAGCCAAGTAAGTATTTTCCATTTATAGTACTTATCTTAAAGCTACACTACATAACCTAATGACTGTTGAATATTGGATGTCACAGATAGTAGATAATAGCCTAACGTCAAATTTGACAAAACAAGTCCGTCTATTTTTTACTCAGTGATATATCTACGGTCTATTTGGTCCGTCTCTATTCGTTTCCGTTCGCTCATGAAATTGCAGTTAGGTATGGACACATTTTAGTTAATTCGTTTTGTTATCGAATCGAGGACTTTGCATCGCAAAGTTGACAAACATGGATGGTGACGGCCAGGTACAATACGTGCGACATATCTTGCATACTAATGTAAGAGAAACAATAAATATAATGCGTTTGTTATTCTAGACGATTCTGCGCTTTCCTTGACGCCTGTGCATGTATGGGTGACTGGGGCTGTGTCATCCAAGCAAAGGGATTACCCTCAAAATCAGGCCTTCAGATAGTTTTTTTTTTCATTACGTTATCTAGACTAAACAGGTCTACTTATAACGTTTGAAAAATTATTATTTTCAAAGTAAACGTTATTCGATAGCGACATTTGGAAATGCACATAACGTTTTACATAGGTACATAATATAATCAAACATTATGATATTTAAAAAACAATCTTCTATCGACCGCACTTACATAGGTACACGGCACATAGTAGGTATATCTCAGTATCTATTCCAATTTTCTTGTATCCAAATATCCAAGATCTATGACATGTGTAAAGATTATTGACAAAGATATTCAAGATAGAAGTGAGTCAAGTTCAAATTCTATAACTCTCACGAACCTTGGTATTCATCGGCTAGTTACTTATTAAATGTAAAACCATCACAAACTTGTGTTGAAATACTTAGTATAGAGTAAGTACAGGTAAGTAGGTAGGTAGATAGTTGCAAGGGAAGGCAGGGCAACATTGAGACGTAGGCCCGTATTTATAATCAGCTCTCAAGAGTGACAGAGAGTTTGAGTTCGTATCAGAAATGTCATTTCAGTACAAAACGGTCTGTCAAATCCGTACTTAGTATTGCTCTCAATCTTGAGATCGCTTTATAAATACGAGCCGTAGATACGAGCACATTCCCACGGGAACCTTCAACATTCACGCGGGTAAGGTTTGAACAGAAAGCAAGTATTGCATAATTTACTGTAACATTAAATGGAAAGAAAGAGAAATATTGTTGTATAAATGTAGTACATACTGAAACTGCTGGCCTAGAAGCGATAAGAAAAAAATACACGTTTGTTATAATATGCGAGGGGCTTAAATATTTATTTTATTATTTATTTCTAAAGTAAATACACGCGGCAATAAAATTACAATTGTTGTATGGGAGCCCCCATTATATATTTATTTTATTCTGTTTTAAGTATTTATTGTTATATCTAGTTAGAGCAACAGAAATACATTATCTGTAAGCCATCACTGTTCATGTCATGAGATACAATACAGCGACAGACAGACAGAGTGACAGATCAGTGAAGTTTTAGTAATAGGGTCACACTTTTTACACTTTGGGTAGGTACGGATCCCTAAAAATAAAACTAGAGTCCCACTTTTCCTCCCAAATGAACAAATTTTGAAATTGATACGAAAAGCCGCGTAGCTAATATATTGCGATTATTGCGGAATACATAGGTACCCATGTCCAAAATAACCTTTAGAAATAACCCTGTATAGCCTGTATTGTAGCGTAGTGAATTGATACAACTTTTTCATATGTAAATGCTAAAACTTGTGCGCGAAGATGCGCATGGGCATATGAAATTGCAGTTCTCTCCGACAGAGCCTCCCGCCGCGCCTCGAACCTCAAGGTGACCCGGCGTAAGATCACCTCATACCAACATTGCCAACGGATCACGTTCGTCCATTTTTCTACTAAGGATGTTTATTCAAAATGAAATATTATAAAGTCACATATTTTCTGAAGGGTTATTTCGTACACATTATAATAAGCAAATCAATCTATCGTACAGATTGTTTCGATTACTGGGTCAGACCGGATCAATTGTGATTCCGCCTCCTTACAGTGGTAGAGCAAAGGATCGACCAGATATTTTGTTGTCGTTACTGTACTGTGAACTGTGAGTCCCCGTTGCCTAGCAACCGCAGTAAAAACTCAATGTTTCGGCCCGACTCACGTACAATGCTCTTGTTGACAAAAATCATGATTAAACACGCTGAAATGTGTAAATCTACATTTCCTCCCTGAATTAAGGTCATAGTTTTGTCCGTATACGCAATTTGCTGTCATTTGGTGAGTCAAATCTTTATAAAAATTACCTACCTAAGATTATGGTGTCTTCAGAATGTGACGTGACCTTAAACATCGTCTTGTAAGTTTTTAGCAAACTGTTTAATCACAAATACAATTATATAAAATTTATATCCATTCAATTTATATCCATGTCAGGCAACTTTTAACGAGGACCTTATACATCTCTAGAGTAAGTTAGTATTATAATAAGTAAAAGTAAAAATGTGTGTCCATGTTAAATAACAATTTTATTATTATTATCCTTTTAATATGAACGTATCTCTAGAAAAAAAAAACGAAGTTACCTATCAAATACGGCGCATACATACATACAGACAGACAGACAGATGGACAGACATAAAGAAACTATAAGTCTTCCTAGTCGACTGCGGAACCCTAAATAAGATGCTTTTCTTTTTCAACTCTTACTATTATAGCCTACTCTCTCTTTCTCATTCATTATCAGAGGTCATAAACAATTACCTGTAGTGTATTGAAAAAAGTCTGATAATCCCTTCACTAATATACCTAACCCACCATCGGTCTATCTGTACAAGCACCTTTCGTCGCAGCATGACTCACTCGTACTCTATACTATTTCATGAAAATGACTTTATATTGAAGTTGCCGTTAATTTTAGTCGCTATTTTAGCGGTCAGAAAGACAACAAAAGATTATAAGGTGTTCCTCGTATAGTAAAGTAGTAAGTAGTTAGAGAACGAAACTTAAAAAACAATAAATGCAGGTAGGTACCTAAGTATTTATTGCAGAATAAAAAAAATCTAAGGATCTATAGACAAAACCCAACAGTCGATAGTTCTTAAAAGATTTTACCAGAATCACAACGATCGGTAAATATTATTGGCAGAAATGGCAGCGAACCGGTTAAGGCAATGGATGAGTCACCCAAGCTTCTCGATCGTTTGCGCCACAGCCACACCATTATTATTTGTAGTGTTAATAGCTACTTGCCTTGAAGCCTTGTCTTATTTACGATAAAAAATGCGCAATATTTAAATAACTTGGATTATGTTATTAAAATATAAACTGCGAGATTATTTAAGTAGGTATATGATGTGATTGATGACTATCTACTTCCAGAAAAGAATGTAATAAATATAACATTATAAAATGTAACGAAACATTCACCGGTCATTTTAGTTTCAGCCACACCCTCTCCCCGACTTTATCATCACATCATCATCAACATTACGCTTCCACCTCCATTCACACTTCTCGTTGTTCTCAGGGAGGCAATGTCGCAAGTAGCGTGCTTTCTGGCGATGGTGGGGGCAGCGGCGGCGCAGTTCGCGCTGGATGGCGTGCGGTGTGGGCAGCTGACTTGCCAGCTGGAGGAGTACTGCTCCCAGGACACGCAGCGCTGCGCCCCCTGCGGCGTCGTCTGCAACCACACCAGCCACAACTACGACTCCGGCCTGTGCAATAAGGAGTGTCTAGGTAAGCTCGCTTCTGTACCAGCTGCAGCTAACCTGCCAGTGGGAGTAGTACTGCTTCCACCCAGGACACACAGCGCTGCGCCCCCTGCGGCGTCGTCTGCAACCACACCAGCCCTAGGCTTGACGGTGGTAATTTAATTATGAGAGTGTCAAATAAGAAAAGGCAGACAATAAACACGATATAACTAGGCACGATTTAAATTTTTCAATCCCAACCCTACTTTTTTCTACTGCAAAATGTTAACGTTGCAAGGAATTTCGAAAAAAAATCCACGAAATGTAATTAATTTCGCTAATTGAACTTCGCTGGGGGACAATCAGCTCTACATTGTGAATCGACGGTTTTATTATGGAAATTTAAGTTGTAAAACGGCTACCGAATGAATCGATATTTAATTAATGATATTATGTACTTAATCAATAAAATAAACAAATCTCCATTATATAAATAAATAATAAGTGGGATGAAACGTCTTTAGATACTTGAACAAAAATTTGCTGTTATCATTTCAGATAATACCTACTAAATAGTGTGCGAGTCCGCTTTCTTCTGAACCTACGGTCGGATTTAAAAGAAAATTTTGTTTTTACGATGATTTCCATCTCAAGGAAACCTTCAACAATGATGACTAATAAAATTATTCTCGGTAATGTCAGCCTCTGTTCTTAAAACATTTAACTATTGACTTAAGCGCCTCTGTAATAAAGTCTCTTATCTTTATTCTATGACAACCTGTGCAACCAGTTTCGTGACCGCAGACCGCCTACTATCTTCCGTCCTTTACTTTATATAGTCGTTTCTCTCGCACTCAGGTAAAGAATGCAGGTTTCAGGTCAAACATCTTTGAGGCAAGGAGGCGAGCTCCAACCTGGTGAATCTATAGATATTTCTGGGGCTGGGATGTCAATAGAATGAGCACTTGAAATGTGTGCGTGCTTCAAAGCCTGAGGAAGTTTGTTTCTAAAATAACCACAACCTTGGTAGAGCACGTTCACGGTTACGTTATCTTCCATTCGGACATGTAAGAATTTGTCGATGAATCTGCACTTAATCTCAAATTTATCGTTCTTTATAAAGCAGCTGGTTCGGACCGCGTGCACCAGTCGATTGAGTTCCAAATACAAAGAACATTTTACTGATGGAGGGTGCAACAATAGCATAGGCGTTACGGTCTGTTGACTCTGGCAGGTACCGGTGTACGTAAGCATACACACGCACACGTACGCGCTTTCGCTCGCACACTTACATTTTTATCTCTGTACGTTTGTCTGTGTGTGTGTTTCCAGCCCGGTAGGTTACAGAACAGGTGGCTTATTTATAAATATTGCAGGTGTAATCCTCAAGCTCTTGGTCGATGTGATTGGGTACTATTATTGGTCAGAATCAAAAATCAATCTAACCCCTTAAGTGAAATCTTTCTGACGATTTTAAGAGGCAAATATTGTGTTTTAACTGTAATAAATAATCTCTCATTTCTCAAAGTAAAGTAAGTGCCTTTATTTGTTCTCCTGCATAGGTATTTGAAACGGGGACTGGTTCACGGTTCAAATTGATAAAGCCGGCATTGCTCATTCAAAGAAAGCGCATGAAAATCTGCTTTCAAAAATTTTAATAACTTTCCGTTTGAAAATGCACGAAGGCACAACCTGCCTGGCTGACTGCGGACTTACAAAGGTTTTCATACAGCATTGTCATTGGAAACTATTTATAAGGCAGGATTATGAAAAGCGTCTCTTTGAAGCAGCATAATTAAAAACTTTGACATTGCTAACTAAAAGGCTTGTCGACCTTTTCGTTAAAAATATGTACCTACTACCTACGCAAAATATAATAAGTACCTACCATTTTTCTCATGATACAAAATCATATTCATAAAAGAGTTATAAAATATGACTTTATACAGGGCGTCCAGCCCAATTAGTTATGGATAAACTTTTGTTAGAAAATAAACTTTATTGAACAGTACGACTACGAAATGAACATGAAGAAAAAAAATTACTAAGGCTTGTATTTATAAAATTCACTCAAATTTAATACTAGTTTTATGTACAGATTTAAGTCGCCTGTCTTACTCAGTCTAATTTTTAGTTCCTTCCTACTTATGTACGCTATCACGACTCAGACTTCATCCGAGTCGCTACTAATTTATAATCATTATAATTCAAATTTAGAACGCGGGCGTACATTATTTTTTTTTTCATGAGGCATTGACACTGGCTGATTTGCTAGTTGCATTAGCCAAATAAGTAAGAAGAAGAAAAAGACTGACTCTCGATTATGAACTCGATTTACCTGATACGTAGCGTAGTAGGTACCTGATTTGAATGTGGTTGCGTTTATAAATTAACAAGCTACTCGAGTTCTGAGTAAAAGTTTAATTATGACTTGCTCGATCGACTCCCGAGTCCGGTTCTGAGTCTCGACTATAATTGCAGCCCTTAAGAACGCTCTCCTGAGATTTGGTTTTCATTTGACAGTCGAGAGAACTGCAGCGCCCCAAATGCCCAACCTTCACACCGAGGCTTCACACCAGTGTTGCCAGTGTGAAGGTGGGGATTTTTTCTTTCTGGTCTTCACACTGCCATATTTTCAAATATCAGCAGCGCGCCCCCGCCCACGTTCATTGAGTGGTAAGGTTACGCTTGTATTTTTTAAATTAATGTATATGTGTTTTTTTTTTCAGCATACCTCCTTGATTTGAGATACATGAGGAAATCTGACGGCAGTGGCAGCTCTCCTGACTTATCAAGTGAGTACCTATCCATTATAACAGGGTATTTCATAGATGGCTGCAAACCTCTCGTGGGGTAGCTCGGCCCATGTCTCTGAATAACGTTCGTTGTACTACTTTTGGCAAATCTTAAAAAAAGTTTTTTAATAACTTGATCAAGTAGCTTTTGTTGGCTGAGTAACCCTATCAGTTTGTCCCACACTGTCCGTTACACCCTGTATTATGTAGATACCCCAATACTGGTTTTTTATTCTTAAGGTGCGTCCTCACCGAGGGCATTCGTTCGCGAGCAACCTGCACGCGCATAGGTTATCTATGTAATAAGCATTTGGCGTCTATAGAATAATCTACATATGCCCTCGCAGGTTGCTCACGAACTATTGCTCTCAGTGAAGACGCACCTTTATATAAATTTGTGAATTGCGGATTGTCTACTTTATCTATTTTTTTATATGGTCTAAAACCTTCGCTTCGTGTTCTAGAGGTCGTGAGATTAATTCCTATGAAACACCCACTTTGATAATCGCTTTTTGAGACTTCTTCTGTCGTGTGGGTTTCGAGTCGATCGACCCGATGAACCCTTTTTGAGACTGCTCTTAGTATAGATTGAATGTTTAAAATTTAGATAATTTATATTCTTCGGAGGGCATGTTAAGTTTTCCCAGCGGCTGTGTTTGATAGTGGGCGTTAAACACAACCATATTTAGAGGTTTAAAACCCTGATACTTGGGTTAAATTAAAAATAAAGCGAATGTTGTCAACTCAACAGTATTATGCGAAGTATGCATGGGCGACTGATTCATTACTGTAAAAGGACAGTAGTGGTGCCGATTTAGTTGAAGACACAACTTAACTGATATTAGTCTGGTCCTGTCATTTTCTAAATTTTGAATAAAGAAGCAGCAACACAACAGCTGATTTTAATCCTGTCAAATGGTTTTACAATTGTAGTAGAACTGTGACATTCGCCACACGAATAAATAAATAGTTAGTGCTTTAAATAAGACGACGCCATGTAGCATGTTGTTATTTTTTTATTCAAAAGAAAGTGACAGAATCAAACTAAGTCAAGTTATGTGTATGCAACAGAATCGGCACCAGTATTTAGTTTGTATTTTTGTTACATAAATATGCTGAAAGCGAAATAAATTAAATTGCTACTGCGAATTAAAATGCCTGAAAATGTTCCATCCTGTACAGAAACATACTTATCTAATTAGTAATGTAACATAGCTACGTCACTGAAAGCGATGATAATGGGAACCATGAACCCATGTGAAGTAATTTTACTTATTTAATAATGAAGCAAAATACGGCGAATCACATAATAACATGTTTCCAGAATTTTGTTATTATACTTAGTAGGTTGTTTTTCGTAAAAAGTATCAAAGTACACATAATTTAATAGTTATTCCTGGGCAATTACTCTGTTAACTCTGCCAGGAATACTGAAAATGTTCCCTGAATTCCCTGAAAGCGTATTTACACACTAGGTATTTACAGGCTGGTTACTGTACACTGAAACTCTAGCTAGAATAACGGAGAACCTCAGTTCAGGGAAACAAAATAATCTGTTATTCTAGGTCTTCGCGTGGGAATATAGGTAATATTATACCATAATATTCTTAACTGTGGTGATGTTTATACCGCAGTACTGAATATAGGTAGTGTAGGTATTGAACCCAGTCTAAACCAAGTTGTGATTGTGACCCTAGGCAGACCAAGTAGGCAGAGCACGACGCGACGCGACGGAGCGAACTTATTCAGAATGACATGTACTTTTGCTGGAAGACATACAACCACGTACAATACAAATTTTTGGCTGACGTTGACAGCACTTAGACGTTGCAAACTTTATTAATATAAATCCTATAAATTCATCCGTGTAATTTTCTATCTTGAGAGAACAGAAAGAGGTTGTCTCCTTACCGAATTGCCCTCATTGGCTACTCTTATCGCAACAAATATTGATAGTAAACTTTAGAAACAGCTGGCACGTTGAATCTTTCTTTTGAAGTCTTTAGGCGCGTTGAGAGTGAAATTTGAAGGTCACGTCACGGAAACACCGTCACGGGGCTGAGACGGAAGTCGAAATGTCTAAAAATCTTGCCAAAAAAGTTGCACTTCTGACACGTGTGCTCGGCACACACGCTTTTTTTATCATCATACCTAATTCTATACATGGAAGCATGTTCATAGTCTACTGATAATTAAATGATTAATTAATGCAATAAACATATTGAGTATTAAGTATTATAGACTAATTAAAAAGGTCGTTATATGTTGACGCAATGTCTAATTATATTTTAATTTCCTTGTTGTTTTATAATTTCGGGTGTCTATTATCGCATACCTGTACAGGATTTTAAGGTCCTTTCGCTAAATGCAACAAAATGTCAAATCGCCACATCACCTTGCAAATTGCAATTACCTATTCAGTCAGACCTAATTCGTAACGTTTTAGTCGCTTTTCGGAAACGCAGCTTTGACATGCAGCTAACAAGCTATTTAATCGTCCCTGCTTGTTTAACGTTCCCTGAACTGATAATATGCGACAAAATGTCAAATCCCTCTGAAACTACATACTGCACCCAGCAAATTGCAATTAGTCGACGCTTTTCTGAGTAGGAAGCCTTTGATGTAGCTTGATGGTTATTGACAAGCAGATAACAAGTAAATGCTGGGGTGAATGCTTGTATTCCGTGTAATCCGAACATGGGCGGCTATTTGTAGCAAAGCTTTGACGAGAAAGTGCTCTATCAGGAATCCCTGTTCGTCGAGTATCGAGTAGGTGGTACTAATTACTGGAAATTCCCGACTTCTCTTCATTACTTTACATAGGTGTTTATCATACAATATTATAGTCTGATTCAAATCAAAATGCTGCTATTTAGAGAGCTAACTACCTACCTTACACATACACAGGCGTTAAATCGATAAAATCTAGAAATTTCAATGGACTTGCAAAACTACTTTGATTCAAAGCGAATCTTATTTATTTTATTATAAACTAGTTTTATTATAAATGTGGCCAACTTTTGTTATTCCAGCTTTTACTATAGTATACGCGTATCAAAACCCATAAAATGGAAATAAAGTTAGCGAATGATTAGAGCGAGCGCCACTGTTCTTGTGATTATATAAAATAATGATATTTTTTACCTACTTGGAATTTGAGCCTCGAAAACAGTATGCTGGGTCAAATCCGTTAAATATCACCCACCAGCGTAAAATTTTGGTTTCTCTATTTTCATGTTATTATCTGTTAATGTTAAAATATTTGAGGGATATTTGATCGGTGTGGCAGGTGCTCAGCGGCAGGCGCAGGCGGCGCTGATCGTCAGCGGCGTGGCGCTGGCGGTGCTGGTGCTGGTGCTGGCAGTGGTGTGCCGCGGCAGCTTCTCGTGGCGGTACCTCAAACAGAAGTTCCAACCGGCCAAGGCAAGTTCCTTAGGGCAGCAACTTCGGCGGCCGATGTATTACGATACATTAATTTCGACACCCGACCGAACACTCGATTTTACACGGATACTTGTTCGGCGCGCTAAATGACGGTTAAGTAATAAGAAATATGGCGCTACACAAGGTATTTATGGAAATACTGGTTGTTAGTACCTGGTAACTATACCTACAGGGTGTTAGGGGCTTAGGGGTAATCCGTGCTCGTGGAAGGATCGGCTCGACCGCGTAGCGCCGAACCTTCCGCAGGTGTGTTGTAGGCAATACAAAAAACATTAACAGCGTGTAGAACGGAACTTCAAATAAACTTGGCCATACCATACAAATTGACTCGAGCCGCTGACACCATTTGTATGGGAAAGCTAATTTTTTTCATATTTCGACCTATGTTCCTTGGGGAAAGTTGTTCAGTTTTAAGGGTAGAATCACACCCTAAAATAATTTTTTTTTTACTCCCGGTTTGCGAACAGATTTCCGCCCGCTGGCTAAGTATAGGATTAACACAAGAGACACATTTAAATGAACGTAGAAAAAAAAGGGAACATAAGAAGACCAAGAAAAATAAGGATATTACACTACTATCGTAGTGTTTAAATGAACATGGGTGAGGACGTGCTACCTCCAATTATATAAATAAAGGTAAACAATCTTTATAACACATTTGCTCGTAAAGGGTCTCTTATTACACCAATTTCAATATTGTATTGTATCTTATTACGTACTTGTGTTGTGCGTAATCGTAATGTAAAATGCACGAGTGCTGTAAAACACACGAGTTTTTTTTTAATTAGGTAAAACGCACGGTTTATCGAACGGTACTTTTTTAAATCTTAGCAAAGAGTTTTTATGGCAGAAAAGTGGTCAACATTTTATAAATAAAATTAACTTTGGGAGATAAAGTATAATAAATTAAACATTTAATTCTTTGATTTAATTAATTTTTACAATAAATTACAACCATTTATCTGTAACAAAATCAAAAAAATATTAATTTACTTTATTAGTAATACTGGCTGGTTTTTGTTTCTTTGTACTATGGCTTAAAAAAGAAAGCGTTGATGCGCACGCATCCTAATTTGTGAACGAGTAAAAATTATTCCGCGCGTTTTTGCTTTTCGCTGTATTGTTTTAATTTTTTAGCTATTTCCTCGCAAATATGTTATAAAACGTCGTACTACATACGTGCGGTTTGATAATTACAGCCTCTGCTTTCTTGTAGTCCTCGCCTATGGCTCGGGCTAGCAATATCGCCTCGGCTGTAATGATCAACCCACCGCACTTATATCGTAATGTAGGTACTATTACACGTCTTTTAATCGAAGAACATGTTTTTATAAAATAAGTTTTAGCTATTATAACAGGGATTGCCATACGCTATGATAATGAAGATTGTTTAAAAGACATAGTCTCCTTATTTTCTTTTTTTGCCACGTTGTTCATTTAAAGTCAAAATACATTGTTAATTCCAAAAATGAAATTTTAATAAAAAAATAACGGATAGTCCGTTTTATTTATAATATCTGGCGGGAAACGAAAAATGATTTTCAGCAGCAGTCAAAAGCCAGGCCAAGTATTAATTTTACCCCTTCACGCGTCCTTTATTAATTTTGTTTGGAGTACAGTTTTCAATTTCCGATGCACGTCCGTCTGTGTTTCATCAATTTTACAACCAGCATGTGTGCCTACACTCGTCTGTAAACATCAGAGGCAGACTGGCAGTGGCATGCAGCCCTCGGGAGGTTAATCCGCCTGCGATCGGAGGTATTGGCATTGGCAGCGAAAATCATTTTACATCTAAGGGTCAGTTCACACCGGGAAGTTTTGTATCATTATGAATTTGGAAATTCGTAGATTGTCCAACTGCTCCGCTTCCCGGGGTTACTGTAGAAATCAGAAGAGGGATCGTGTCCTTCGTCGCGGGGTGGGATGAGTACGAATTCAGCGCGAGGGTGGGAGTGATGTTCTTTAGCGTTTTAGCTACTACATAAATACATAAGTCACGCCTTTATCCCTAACGGGGTAGGCAGAGCATCAACGACCCAAACAAAGGTCGTTCTGCCACGTCTGACTAGTTTTTAGGGTTGCTAAGATATATCTGTATAATTGCTGTCCGTATGCCTCATAAAAACACAAGAATTTTCATTTTTCCAATTTGTGCTAGAATATTGTTATAAAGCAAGAAGTTCAAGCCCGAACGGTAAAATAGTGACAGGTTGTCAGCCTATCGCCTAAATTACAATATACTGAAACCCTCGAATCCCTTAGCTGATTTTTACAGCATGCCCGGGAGGTGATGCAGCTGGCACATTCTATGTATTTCTATCGCTCCCAGTCCAGCATGGAAGCTAATAAGTATTTATTATTCTTTGATTGTGGCCTGGGCCCATGGCGTTTAAATGACATGACTTGAGATGCTAGCGGCGCGTTTCGCCCGCGTGTAGTTATACTAGACTAGGCCTTAAATTCATTTGGCGCCCCAGGGCCTCGCCATTGTTTTCCCTCCATTGGGGATTTGATGCCGACAAATATTAACCACTATTCACGTTGGCACTAGGCTTATTGCTTCCTGAATAGTCATGCCTTTATTCCCTTTCGAGGTAGGCAGGGCGTCAAGGCTATCGATTTGGTCAGAGAACGACTTGACTAAATCTTAACTAAAATAAGTCTATAGTTTAGTGTTATTTTTATTTGTAATAATCAAACTGAGAATAAGTACTTAAGTAGTTTGAAAAGTTGATAATAAATAACAAAATAAATTGTGCTCTAATGTGGGAATGAGAGAAAAGTCCTGCGGATCGAGTGGCCATGGTACAGACCACTGCACCACAGAGACATTTATTAATTTAGTTATCGATGACTTTCCAAAATTAATATGCAAAGTGCTTATAAATCAAATTAGTTTTTAACGGAAACCGATATTCCGATAACTAATGGAGCACTAAATTAATAAAATATTACATGATATTACCAATGGTATCGATGCGGTACGTACACGAATTAACTAAAAGAAGTTATTGAGGCCAATTTGGCGTTGCAAATAACATAACCAAAGTATCTAAAATAAGTATTTACCATTTGTTATTGTTCTGCCATTTGTAAGCATTTGTTGAAATAAATTATTCCGTCAAAACACAGTACCTAACTAATACCAATGTTACCATATAATAATATAATAATAATATAGCTTATTCAAAGTACAAAGATTTTTCCGTTTTTTTGCAAAATTTTTTGGAAAATTGTTTGCTGAACTGAGTAGAACATGTGGTTTAAATGGAACGCAGTACTTTTTTATACCCTGTATCTGTATAGTGTCTATGTATACTGTCATCCCTTTCTGTTCTTTCGACTATAACAGTGATAGGTAAGACAATTTTATTATTAAGTCGTGTGCTAAGGATATCGACACCAGTGGTAGGAATTCGTAGTTGAAAAAATCACGACTTAACTATATAAGTAGGTACTGTACCTTAATATGTAGGACTTAACTATAAGTACCTGTCATTTTGAGAGAATAGAAAGGGACGGCAATAAATTTTTGTCAAGATTTAGTTAAGTCGTGCCCGCAACGAATCAATAGCAATATCTAACACTTCGTTTGTATTTTAATCATTACGAATACAATTTAATTTATATGTTTACAGCTATGTGTGTATCATAATCTGTACTTACATGAACCTGTACATACAGGGTGTTAATCTAATCACGTGACATAGCTTAGGCGGGATGTTTTAATAACGATAAAGGATTAAATAACAAAATGACATTTGTATGGGAAAACCAGTTTTTTAAGAAGAATTTAATACCTTTATCGTTAATAGAACTATGACACGCATTTACACACTAGACTGACCGACTATGGTCCGCAGGAGAAAACCCCAAATGCGGGACCATCTCATTACACAAACTGAAGTCCACAAAAATAACAATGAAAATAAAATGTTCTCTATTATATTCTCAAATTAATATAAATCAATGTCGCACATGCCAAGTCCCCCACAACAGACAGTTTGTCTTCATTTAAAAAAATCTGACGCACGCATTTCTAAATATAATCAGACTAAATTGCTTCTTTGTTCATATTCATTTCTAATTTCAGAACCGGGTGAAGCAGTATCCGGCGGAGATCCATGCGAACCCTCACGCGGAGATGCCCAAGCCGAAGCACGAGCTGAAGCTGGAGATAAGGAACCCTGAGCCCCCGCGGCGGTCCCAACCGCTCAACGTGCGCGACCTGGACACCAGGACCTCACACACGGAGAAGAGTCAGGGCGCCACCACGCCCAAGACGATCAGCACAGCGCTGAGCAACCGACACCCAGCGGAAGACACCACCCTGGACTTCTCGTACGACAACATGGCTATGAACGTGACTCCACCGGAGCAGCCCGCTGCTAGCCATAAGTTTTAGGCACGAATACTGCAGACAAAATGTCCCGCACGTCACTGTTTGGTGGCACCAACTTACGCTCAGGATATATAGCTGTAGAATATTTAGAAGACATCAACAACTAATTGTTGACGAAGGTATTAAAATCAACGTGGCACGTGCAGGACACTTCGTGGAGTGCTCCTCGCAGGCCATCAGCTGCGGGGCGGGCGGTAAGACCGGCAGACGCCAACCCTAGCAGACGCGACAGCTGCGGTGCGAGCGGTGAGACCGGCAGACGCCAACCCTAGCAGGCCCGTCAGCTGCGGGGAAGGGAATCGTCATCCTCGCGAACTTACTCATCACATGTTACATTACAACATTCCGATATTAGTAATAGGTAACACGAATCGAATGAGATAAAACATAAAAACAAAGGAGATTGAGTAGAGAACGAACACCTTCTAAGGTTAAAAACTACCAGTTATATCCGACTATTGCCAATTTTTAAAGAGATTTTCTACCTTTAATTTATTTATGTACAGTCAGGAGTACGATTATCTGACCCTAGCTCTTGCACAGTTCTTATCTTACTGTGTTCAGTTCTTGGTAGGGTCAGATAATCGTACTCCTGACTGTACCTATGTATAAAGTTTTCTTATCATTATATCGACTTTCCCGGTATTTACTCATTTTGTAATAATGATCGACATTTTAGAAAAGTCGAGTTTACTGTCTAGTATTATAAAATGAACTTTCGAGTATTTTTCATGATATTTTTAGATTTAAACCTAATTAAGGTCTTGATAATACAAAATAAATTAAACATTTGACTCTATAATATCACACTCTACAAACAATATCACAATTTGGATAAATTACAATTTACAAGCAGGTAATTAGTTTTTGCACTATTACAACGGCGATATGTCCATATCTATAGGTATTATTAAGAATTTATAATTAGTTTGTATTTATAAAAAAATTGATATAAATATTTTGCGGCCCTGTACGGCAGCTCAAAAATTAGAAGTATTTCGAATAAAGACCTAATAGGCTAAACGCAGCTTGAATACTTGGGTTATATAACTTAGAAAAATGTACCTTTATTATATTAATCTCAATCAGAATAGATTTTGGTGTAGGTTAGCAGGGTAGTCTAAAAATTCTACTAGAATGCAAATAGGTATATTTAAGCAAGATTAAACCCGTCCATATAATATTATACTTAGTTTTATCTACTGAAATGAACTGTCTAGGTGAAGTGGGTGTCCTATGTATAAAACTTTTGTATTCTAGTCTATTATTAGGAGTCATACGTCTGCTAGATTATATTCAGTTTCTTGATTCTTTATTATTTTTGAGAATAAAGGAAAGATATTACAACTTTTCATCAAAACCAGGAAAACTTATGAAACGAAAAAAAATTATGACTTCTCATATACTAAATGCACTATCAGCTGTTGCATTTTGTATGGAATGGAAGGCCAATGTTTTTTTCGTGTTTCGTATGTTCCTTAGAGAAGGTTGTTCAGTTACCTGGGCAGATTCGGGAGCATATTTTACACATTACCCTTTCTGTTACACCCTGTTTACCCCTGAACAACAACTTTTGAAACGGTTTATATGTGTATTTTCAACATTACAACATAACACAATGTTTGAAACAGTAGATGTAACTACTCGGTAAAAAAATTAAAGGCTAATTACTACAGTAACAATTAAGATTGCAATTTATGTTTCACTTTTGCAATATCACTATACTTAATTATACTATAATATTTTAGGTTAAAAGTATATCTTTAATATAGAATACTTAATTATTGTTTTAGTATCGAGTTCGACTCAGGTTAAAATAAACGTTTCAGCTTGGCTGAGGTATTTTTTTTTATTTTACTTGTACGTATGTGTCAAATGTGTGTTTTTTTAATGTTTATGTCTGTTGCGAGTTGTGTTGTTATGTGTGCAATTCCAATTGTTATGTTTAAAAATCAAATTTCTTGTATGTACCTACCTTTTCTGATATTAGGGCTACATTCAATAATTTCTGTTTGCGACAAATTTATACATTGGTCAGCAATTTATTTTGGTTGCCCACATATTCAAATACAAAACTAGACCGAGACATGTGCAAAAGAAATTGGGGTTGAAGTCATCGAATAGCTAATAGTGATGATAAAATAAAGAGGTGGTGTACGAGTCATCTTGGACGAAACTCAAGGTCTTGGCAGCGACCGCGAGCCGGCTTCTCTGTGCCCCACACAGACGGACCGCAAATCAATTGCAGTTAGAAGTTGCTTTGTGGTTACAAATCAACGGTTAGAAAAGGCTAATTATGTGTTTATAAAACTAAAATCAAATTGGTTGTTCTTCGATCCTTCAACCTACACGAAATACCTAGTGAGAAAAAGTTTTATTTGGTTCAAGAGGTGCAGTCAACACACCTGAAATATAAAATCAACTAAATGCACAAGGATATTAATTGGATTCGTACTTGCAGTAAGCAGCAGTTGTCTTATCATGAGGTTTAGAGTTTGGACTGCGTATCAAAGGTTGTACTCAATGCTGAGATTACTGAATATCGTGAGCTCAACTCCATAACTCTGTCAAGCCTCAGTTCTGACCGTCAAGCCCAATGGTGTAACGGATAGGGCCGCTGCCTCCTGCGCAGGAGGTCGTAGATCGAATCCCACCAATGTAATGTGTTTTTCTTTTTCCGTATTTCATATAGACGTTGTGAAAAACATACGGAAATCTGCATACATCTACGAAAAAATTAAAAGGTTGTGTGTGAATTCGACCAATCCGTACTGGGCCAACGTGGTCGAATAATGTCTGATTGTCCTAATTTATGGTAGGCTCGTGCCCCCCGGTGAGGACGTAGTTGACGAAGCTTTAGACCTGTAGTTTGTAGTCGGTATGCAGTCTGTCTGTGTGAGCCGTAATGATGTCGGCGACATTACGCTAGTCCCTCCATTCACGCACCTGCAACACTTCTGCTACTGTTTTCACTGTTATTTTTAAAACAGTGATTGTTTTGAACACATTCGCCGAGACGCGGTTACGCGAGCTTGATGCATATAAGTGACATGCAAGGCGTTAATAACACTAAGGCTCGTATTTATGAAGCGATCTCAAGATTGAGAGCAATATTAAGTACGGATTTGACAGGCCGTTTTGTATTGAAATGACATTTCTGAAACGAACTCAAACTAGCTGTCAGTCTCAGGAGCTGATTATAAATACGGGCTTAATATTGCTTTTGTATGATATGATATGATATTATTCTTTCGGGAAATTATCATAAAGGTGTTTATTTTGGATAGAGATAGGTATTAAGTGTGATTGCGTTAAGAAAATTAACAGTAGGTAAATTCCACTTTACATCACAATTTGTAGATTAGGTAAAAATAATTTACGAATAGATATTATGAATATATAGTAGATACAATTGCTTAAGTAAGTTACATACTGGCCTTGATTCTGACTAGATCGTACCACGACCATGACTTAAAGAATTTCTAGATGAGTTTAATAATACATAAGATTGACGATCGTAATCACTATAAATAGGCAATGCTAAGTTACCCTGGCGCGCATGTTTCCATACAATAGTCTCTTTTGAGATAACCATCTGATATTAGACCATATTGAAATGACGTCGACACCTACGTACTTAAATCGCTGTGTCCATCAGAATCGATACCATTATCATGTAGTAGTATAATTTATTATAGTATAATATGTTTAATTAAATGTTTATAGGTAAACGTCAAAAGTGCAGTAATTTGTATCTTTGTCTAGAGCTTGATATATTTTTCAGATGATTGATCATGGAATATTTAAATTCAGTAAATACCGAATCTTAGATAAAGTATTTTAAACTAAAGAAGGAGGTACTGTGAATGCACTTTTGTCCTTGACTGTACACACCGTCCATACACGACATTCCAATAATTAAAATATTAGATAAATAGGTAAATTGTTTATTACTTAATAATTAAGTTTTGTTAATATTAAACGACGAACAAGGTGTTCTTCATGTTTATACAATACTCGGCTACTCACTTGTGGATTAGACGGAGGTATATAGACCTCAACGTTTCGACCCTATACGAAGGTCTGCATCAGGAGAGAAGAAAGTCACACCACAGATTACTTATGAGCGCGGCGGGCGGTCACACTTCATCGCCCGTCAAGACTGAAGTCGAAGGTCGCACCGTTGAGACCATCGTATAGAGTCGAAACGTTGAGGTCTATACCTCCATCAAATCCACAAGTGAGTAGCCAAGTATTTTATAAATAAACTCGTTAGGAAGTCGGACTTTTCTACTTCACTCTTGTGGCAATAATGTACTTACTTAAGTTTTTTAATATTGTTTAATATATAGTTTTTAAAAATATATAGGTCTTAGGTATTCGAAATAGAATTTCAAAATGCTTGAAGCAAATAGATTAAATTTTAATATTGGAACTAAAATGAATGTTTCTACTTACTGGTCTTATCTGATAGCTACTCGTGAAGGAACTATAAATTTGCGGAAGTAAAGTGATTTTTGTATAAGAATTTCAGGTATTTATGTTACGTATATTAATTTACGATTTTAAAATAAAAACGTGTTAATTTATGCATTTTTCTTGAATCAAATTTAGTTACCTATTTGCTACTAATAATGTATATACTTGTTTTAATACGAGCACATAAAGTAATGTGTTTATGAGTGTTAAAAATTAAATGAATCAAGTTACTTGATAACCACTATAAGTTCCTTATAATTTCAATCAACAGAATAATTGATCAACATTGACTTCAATCATATTACTTGATGTGCAAGTTTTTTTTTCAGTATATTACCTTTAGATTAGCTACCTACCTAAAGTATATTTTCATTTTTGTAATTGACAATATCCAAATTAATTTATTATAAAAATACTTGAAATTTGATGAGTAGTAAGGTTTCAAACGTAAACTAAAATAGTGAATAAATTAAATTATTTACATAGGTATTAGGTATAATATGTATATAATGCAGATGTATGTAAGCCCTCAGGTAATCCGTCCATTAATTAAGGAAATTATATGCCTAGGTATATTATAATAATAAGCGAATATTAAAGTATTTTCTATATTGTAAAAAAAAATGGAACAACCATAAATACAACATGTAACAGAAAGGCTACGTACATGCATAAAGAAAGATGTGATTCTACCCATGAAACTGAACAACTTTCCCTAAGGAACATAGGTTGAAATACGAAAAAAAAAATTTTGCTCCCCATACTAAATGCGCTATGCATTTTGTATGGAAAGTCAAAATATTTTTTTCGTTTTTGGATATGATCTATGATCCTTAGGGAAAGTTGTTCAGTTTCATGGGTAGATTCACACATTTCTCGATTCATATACCCTTAGTGTTCCACGTTGTATGTAGGGTTATTTTGTATTCAGCACGCAAACTGAAATGGGTTGCCCAGACGACAAAACTGAACAACTTTTATAAAGAAATGTTTCTGGGAAAAGGAAACAAAATGACTTCCCATACAAAATGACCACTTTAATCGAAAAATTTGTATAGGGAATAAAAAAAAAAAAAATCATTTCCTAGAAGAATTTTTTTGTGAAATTTGTTCAGTTTCGTTGTCTAAGCTACCACTACTCAATTGCGTACTGGCATAAGAATAGATATATGGTTCGTGTGATCTACCTTTTTGCAATATTGTAAAATGTTTAGGTAAATATTCCAAGGAGATATTCGCAGGGAATTATATATATACGTAGTTATGGTACTATATTGTAAGTACTTTTTATTATATAAATAATAACTAGAATTAGAACACGTGTTGCTGTTAATTTTATTAGTTAAAATAAATAAACGATTTTAAGTTAATATAAAGATATTTCACTGCATCCTTTCCATGGAGTTCAAAAATCAATACGAAGCGGTGCAAGGTCGGTAGGTTTACTTTTACATCCATACAACATCAAATAATTATTATTTCCTGGTACTTCTAACAAGAAGTAGTTACCAGGAAATAATAATAACAACGAGTTGCGAGAAATAACTGCTTTAAGCTTACATCTCTAGAATTATGCAAAATAAAAATAAATAATAAATCCGTAAAAATATATGGGAGTTGTGTCAGTTGTATTGGCGTCCCCTGGCATGTCTGTGTTTCCTGTTGTACTTGTCTAAGATCTGCTGCATTTCCTTCCTCATCATTTTCTGCTTGTGCTTCTCCAAAAGTTCTGAATACACGTCAGAGAAAGGCATGATATTGATACCGCCATCGTGGGAGACCATTCCTGGGATACCTGGCACGTATCCGTACTGTGGGTGACCTGGAGCTACTGGGCCCATCGATGGCATAGGATATGGCTGATGTGGCATGGGGAAAGGTGGAGATGGCGCGGGGAAAGGAGGGGGTTGCATAGGGAAACTGTTTGAGAGCACTGGCAAAATTGGAGAAGATGGTTGAATGGGGATACCGTACGGTAATGGTGGCATTGGCATAGGAGCGGGAATAGGTAGAAATGGCCCAGGCATGGGAATTGGACCTGGCATAGGCATAAACGGCATAGGCGGCATCGAAGGCATGGGAGGCAAAGGAGCTGGGTAAGGCATGGGTGCTGGTACGGGGAAAGGATATGGTTCCATCGGCACTGGTATTGGAACAGGCAGCGGTGGTGGAGTTTCAGTTTTAGGCATCAGGGGAGGTTCCTTAAACTGACAAGATTCGGGAATATTTTTCGGGTACCAATAAAGTGGATTACAAGGGTCTTCTCCTCTAGGGAACTTTTTATCTTTATCCAGATACCTTTGCTTTATGTCGTCCATATAACTTAGTCCACCTATGGTACATGATACCCAATTTGCAGCCGGGATGATAAGTAATAACTAAAAAAAAGAGTTAATAATACTAAATTAAAATCAGTGAAAAAAAACATCAAAAATAATTTATGAAAAAATATTTTTTCGTTTCGGGAGGTTTTTGCCCTGCAGTGGGATATAACAGGCTTAAAATATAGCTTAAAAATTACAATATAACTACATTTCGCTGGTATGGTATACTATATAATATTATCTGTCTACTATAATGGAATTTTATTATCTTACATTTTAAACTAATTAAAAAATAAAATAAACAAAAATTTTCCATTAATATTATGATGGGAGATAATTAAAAATGTAATAATATTTACTTTCAGCAGTATTTCCATCTTTCCTTCAAGAGGTGTTCACATTGTTCAAAGTACTTCCTCACTTCTCAAAGCAGACAGCTTTGATACATGGAATGAATGAACGCGTTTATGAAAAGAAAAAAAATATTTCCCCCATTTTCACTTGAACAATGGCCTGCTTTGTTTCGAAGTACAATAGATTTTTGCTAGCATCATTATTAATTCCAACATTCTATTTACTTTTTTAGCCAACAGTAGAATATAATTGTTTGTATACGGGTGTAAGGGACTGAGGGCTCAGTCAATGATACTGAAAAACACTCACCAGGAAATTATTTCAGGAAATGAAAAAAAAAAAATTACATTCACATACAAAATGACCACCTCGACCTGACTATTTGCATGGAATAGTATATTTCATTACAAGTTCGGGAACGTTGTCATTGCAAAGAGTTCCGACAAATGTCTACCCGAGCCGAGGCACAGCCGAAGGCGAGGGTTGACAGTCGGAAGCGGAACAAGTTGCAATGACGGTTCCGCACGTGTACTGAACAGAACAACTATTTTTAATACAGTTGCGAAAAAATGAAGCAATTTAATAAAATAATAAAATAACATTTTCTGAAAAACTGTTTGTTTTTTTCTCTTCTCTCCACTCAATAAATTCGTCGTATGTAACTATATGTGGCGACTTTTTGACTTTTCCGGTAAAATGTTCTCCAAAGCATTTTGTGAAATTATACCTACCGAGTTCCGGTGGTGTTAATTCATATAAAATATCGTCGGAATTACTCATTTTGTGCAACACACAACTAAACTCGCAAAGAAAATTTTTGGAAAATGGCGCCAACCGTAAAAGAATATAAGCAGAGACTTTTTTTTGTTTTCTCCGCCCATTCTGGGTAGGCAAAGGGAACTATGCCCATACAGCCAAGTCTTCAATAGTTATTTTTTAGTAAAAACTTCGTGATAAGTTTTTTCTTTTTAATAGACATTATTTTGACAGTTGGGAAAGAAAACGCACTAGTTCGGGAAAGGTAAAGAAAAAGCACGAGTGTGTAATAGTCCACATCCCGAACGCTATACATCCCTGCAATACGCCACTTTTTGAGCAACTGTATTAAAAAAGCCATTTTTTCCTTAAAGAATTTTCTGGTGAAAGTGTTGTTCAGTTTCGTTGACTGAGCAGCTCCCATCAGTTTTCGGTACTCTGTCCCTTTACACCTGGTATAAATAACAGTAGATAGAACATAAAATCACGCCTATATTCCCTGATGTGGTGTAAGTTGAGCGTCAAGGGTTCACAATTTAGTTTATATTAAAACATTTAGGGATATTTCCGACATGATTGTGTTGTGTATTGGTTGTTGTAGCGGGTATATCGATCGGGATTTGGGTGCGCTTAGTACGAAACTCGGCGTCAGTAAAGTATTGGAAAAGGTATTTATGTGAACTTTAGAATAATAACTCCTTTTGTTCATCATCATTGGCTCATCTCTCTAGACATTTTCCGTATTTCCTTTTGGTGTGTACTATAATTAGGGGTAATGCGAATTCTAAATAATAAGTAATTTAACGCAAATTGATTCGCTTTTAATAAGTGTAGGTATTACAACAAAAGAAAAACCTATTCGAGTTATTTAAAAGTTGAAATAAATACCTCAAGATAGGAAAAAATATAAAAGTATAAACTTAGGTAGTAGTTACATTTAACCTTTAAATGCTCTTTGCTGAATATAAGTTACCATATTACCATTTATTATTTTCTTCGTCTCAACTTTGTGTTTAGTATTTTCTTTTACATTACTGGGTTTATTTCCTAATTTTTGAAGCATAATTGGTTCCATCAATTTGTTAATTTCAATTTTCATTTTAGCGTGTGGATCTTTGATGATTTCTTTTGTATTATCTTTGCTGTCAGGTTTTGTAGCATTGTAGCCCGGTTCTGGAAATGGAGGGGGAGGAGGATAAGCAAACAGCTTTGCAGTTTCCGCGTAAGAGTCTCGTGCAGCTAAAGCGTAAGCACCAGCAATTTTTTTAATAGTTTTTTCAGTTTTCTTAGAAACCGGTTGACGATATATGGTGGCGAGGCCGAGAGGCGGCAGTAGTCCCACCACGGGCATGGCCGGTAGCGTCATCACATCTTCTCGTATCTCGCTTAGCATTCGTTGATAAGGCGGTTCCTTGACCTTTGGTTCCGGCTGTGACTCATCTGATGAGCTGCTTCTTGTGTATTTGCTGCTTTCATCAGAACATTCAGAATCAGAAGAATCGTAGGATGATTGTTGACGTCGACGAGTTTTGAGCAGACGTTTAAGTTCCTTCATATTTTGTTCGTCTTCTTGCATTTTCTGGTATTTGTAGGGATGCGTGTTGTTAAGGTTGTTTCGGATAAGTTTTTCATATATTGCAATGCAGTGATCGGGCATGTGCAAAGGATGCCAGTATAGTGGGTTACAGACATCGTGTCTGTTTCTCTCCTCGAAGTCGAACTTATCTCTGTAGGTGACACCAACTATCGACTGGTTTGTAATTGAGAATAATTCACACATGAATAGTCCTAGGAAACCTTGCTGCAAATAAGAAAGTGGATTGCTTAGAAATTTAACTCCTTATGGATAAGTAAGGTAGGTATCAAGCGTCTATTTAAGATTTTATAATTGCTGCATAAAGAATTAAAAGAAAAAAATCCTATCAAGTACCTGCCAATAAGCCTATACAAATACAAAATAAAGGTCCAAAAACCATTAATTTTGTAGTTGCATCATAAATTAAAGTACTTAGGTATACCTACCTACTTACATAAGTTTAGCTAAGTAAATTAAAAGCTTATTTTAAATTTCCATTTTGTGACAAAAATTGGCATGTACTGCTGATTAATGACTCTGCTTTGTTTTTTAGTTGAAAAATTTCAAATGGATAGCAGAAATATAATTACTTCTTGAAAGACTGATAGGTATGCATGAAAAACTCACTTTTTTGTACATGTCTGTCTTTTTATTTTGGTAGCACGTCGTAGTGTTTTGTTCACTGGTGTATTCTTAGCACCTACTTGATGTTCAACTGAACAATGTACAGGAAAAATTTCAATTTTACAGCATGTGTTATGTAGTAACTCACACACACACCTGCGCGATTATGCAACTTGTTGGTTTTAAAAATTTACTTACGTCTTAAGTATGTGGTGATTAATTTTGAACTGGATGATAAACTTACTTATTCACAACCTCCTAAGGTACGTCAAAGTTCGTTATCAGGGTCAGGCCATTATTAAGCGACGAAATGAAAAACATAGTAGGTATATTTAGTACCTAAGTACCTAAACGGTTTTTATTTTGTGTGAATTAGATACTATAGATAGCTGGGCCTGAATAGGCATGTTGACTGGGTGGCTAAAAAAATTCAAAAGGTTTACACCTTAAAACTGACGGCTAAAATACTGTGGATCTCATTCATTATTTAAAAATATGCACATTTCGATTTAATAATCAAGTTAAAAATATAGAAGTTATTGATTTGAGCAGTTAACATTTACCCAGTATTTTAATACAAAAAGTTGCTGATTTGTCTAGTCAAATAGCATAATATTGCTTCCTTAATAAAATGTATCAAATTCGGATTAAATACCAAATGAATAGAGGTAGGTAGACGAAATGAAAAACATAGTATATTTAGTACCTAAATGGTTTTTATTTTGTGTAAATTAGATACTGTAGATAGATATTACATTCTCTCAATCTCATTTTAAGACTGTGGCACTGCTCCCTAAATAAAATGTTTCAAATTTAGATTATACCAAATTGAAAGATTTACTCAAATTGCCCACTATAGAGGTAGGTACCAAATTGAAATATTTACTCAAATTGCTTACTATAGAGGTAGGTACCAAATTGAAAGATTTACTCAAATTGCCCACTATAGAGGTACTGTTGGTTTGTACTGATACTGAATCATCACGTCGTCTTGTTTTATCTTCTTCTTCTAAGCGACGAACCTTCGGATAACGCAGTAACTTTATGACAACTGGCACCACTACAATCGGGGGATTACACCCCTTTTCTGTATCTGAAAATAACCGTCATCATCTCATAACTCATAAGTACCTGTATCATCTTCCCAATAATTTTTATTTGGTTCTAATTATTTTTCTTTTACATTATTTAGTTTTAGATTTTAGCCTCGAAATTTCACTCATAGGGGAAAGAATACAGGTAATAAATACCTAACAAACAAATTTAAGAAAAGTGATCTCAACATTTAGTATCTAGTTCTAAGAATAAAATAAAAGGAGCACAAGTTTCCTTACTTACCGTTACAAAAACATTGTTTTCCAAAGAAACAAAAAATCAAGAATAGAAGTATGAATTTCATTTTATTGCATTAGGCACAATCTACGACTATACACTTGTGAGGTTGTTTTTAATAAAATTGAGTTGAAATAAAAATTTGTGATAGCTGTAAACGTATTTTATAAATAAGATTTAGACTTTGTCATATTATTTTATACCGAAAAAGACGCAAAGAGCATACATTTAGTATCGATTCTACATAGAACTTTGAATTGATCCAGTAATTTTCATGAATAGACAGATTATACGTTATGACGATTTGCTGCCTTAAATAAAAATACTAATATTCGTTAGGAGGACTAACACCATACATGGTGTTGTTGAACAACAGAGGCCACCCATTGTTATTTTGAATCCTACATCCCTTTATAATACCAGAAGTACTACATAAGACCTTACTTAAAATAAGGAAATTTGAAATATTTATAGGACAAAATTTATAGAATTTATTATTATGATGTCTTTTTCTTATCGAAAGCTTCAACAATGTCATCGAATTTCTGCTTTGAGATGAAGGATGGCATCATGAGGGAGCGTGGAGGGCAGCAGCAGGTATTTTCGTTTTTATTTGGTGCGCGCAGTGCTGGTCTTCCTTCACCACTTCTCCTGGATTTCGGGACATCCTTCTCTTCCACTGTGGTTGCTTTTATCTCCTTCACTTCTTCTTTGAATGACTTAAATTCATCTTCTTTAAGAACTCCGCGCATATTTAGGAATTCAGCAGCAGCTTCATTGATTTTGTAATCTACCGTACATTCTAAAAAGAAAACATTGATGACGGAAGCGTTAAAAAACGTAAGAAAGTGCTTGCTTCTACTCCCTGGCATACCAGGTACAAAAAGTAAAACCAGTAGAGGTTTTAGGGCCCAATCTTTAAGCGATTTGACAACCTTTCAGTACAGCTTTATACAGCCCTACTACGAGTATCAGAAATGTTTGTCAAAGTGATTTTGAAGTAGTAGTAGTGGAGGATAACATAAGAAATAGGTAGGTGTTGTATTATCTCTTCTAGTACAAGTAAACTAAACTGCTACAGTTTTTGCAGCAAGTTCTAATTACCCTTGTAAGGTGGACATTTGCAGTCAAAAACAGGCGCTTTATAGGGCAGGCTATCTTTTCTTCTGAAGAAATGCTCAATGGGCTGCTGGGGATAGTTCCAGGACCAGTTATCCCAGGGCATTTCGGCAGCCAAAGTCGAGTCCCACCCATTCACCATCAATAAACATAGTAATTTTAGCACCTGCAAAAATTTTAGTCTTCAATATGGATAAAACGTCTAACCTTGAAATAATTGAAACAGTCGCTTAGATATTTTGCTTGAACATCACCCAAAAAAAGCAAAATGTTTGAAATGAATTATCCAAGAATGTGCTCTTGTGTTGTCAAAATGTAATAAGACAACACAAATACTCTGTAAAATCTAAGAAAATAGCTGTGACAGAATGCCATTCCGAAGGAGAACAAAAAACATATCTGAAATCTAGAAATATAAATAAATTTATTTTGTTCCAAAACACAATAGCAACATGTTACAGCATTATACTTATCTTATAATATTTTAATATTTCTTCCATGCTGGACTGGGAGTGGTAGAAAAACATAGAATGTGCCAGCTGCATCTCCTCCCGGGCATGCTGTAAAAACCAGCTAAGGGATTCGAGGGTTTCTGTGTATTGCAAATTAGGCGATGGGCTGACAACCCGTCACTGTAGCAATATACGCAATCATCTGTAATAATAACCCTCAAAACTTGTCAAACGTGGCGAAACGAACTTTGTTAAGATCGTTTTTGCTCTGCCTACCCCATTATATATTACGGGATAAAGGCGTGATTATATGTATGTATATATGTATGTATAATATAAATTATAATATTACGTAATGGGAACAAAAATCTATAGGAAGGAATTGCATCTGTTACAGCTACTATCCTAGATATTTTTAAGTATAAATGTTATCAAACGAAATGGAGCCGACTCACTTATCAAACATAAATTTGAGAGTAGGTATAGTACGTAATAAAATTACGAGTATGTTCCATAAATATTATGTCACGATATTTTTTGAACGGTCGCTCAATAATTATAATTGACTTTTCAAGATATAGTTATTATTATTAAAGACTTATTTAAAAAAAATGTGGCGTTTTTAAAATAGGTACGAGTGCTCCAAGAATTATATTACAAAAACAATAATTAATATGACAAAGAAAAGCTAGTAAAAGTTATCAGAATACGTTGGATATTTCAGTTGCCTTTGGTAATTATTGTACTCGTTATGAGAATAATAATAATCTTTCTTTTCAGTTGTAAATGTTTCTTCCTCATTTTGGAACGGAATTAATGTTTTGGTTCTCATATAGTATCTAAAAAATGGCAATACATTAGTGGAGTCATTATACGATTCAGATAATGCAAATACTGCATCTTCAGTTATTAAATCATATATGGCTGCATCTAATGCAGCCTCATCAAGTGTGCTTTTATTATCAGTTTCAACAACACGCTCAGAATCAGCAAGTAAGTTTTTTGTGACCTCTTGATTTGTTTCTTCCTTTTTTTTACTTTCTTGAGTATACTTTAGTTTTTGATTATCATCTGATATAGTTGATTTTAATTCATTATTAATCATAATAGTCATCTGTTCAGTTTCTTTATCTAAAATGCTTTGCATATTATGTATTTGAGCTTCAATCAATTTAATAAGATCATCTATCGAAGCATTTGTTACGACTCCTATTTCAAATATCTGATCCGCTACTATCCTGCTTATTGTGTCATTATTTTCAATCACTTCCGATAATTCTTTTATCATGTCATTAGCTATAGTTACAAATTCATTATATTGATTTTCTAATAGATTTTTTACTGCTTCTTTTTCAACTTCTAAAATATTTCTAAGCGTATTGTTTTCTTTATCAATAATATTTTGAATATTAACTATGTCATTATTTTGTGACATATTACGTATTTCTCTTGCCGCTTTGTTTACTATCATTTGTATTTTAATGGATCTATCTTGCATGATTTTTTCTATTTCTTGTATGTTTTGATCTAACATGGTATTGATTTTATATTTTTCAGCGTCTGTTATCTTTCTTGCTTCATCTTCGTTAGTTCCCCCTAATGAATTTATTTTAACTGACTTTTCTTCAACAATATTCACTATAACATTTGCTTGGGAGTCCATAATATTTTTTATCTTGACGTTCTTGTTTTGTTCTAGTTTTAATAAATCATCTATCGCTTCGTTAGCAATTGAATTCTTATTGTCAGGCGACTCAATTATTGGTTCATCGTAAATTTCATTAGATAGATTTATTTCTGGTGTACTTCCTGAGGCGCCTTTCTTTATACATAGTCCATTAAGATTCGGACACATTCTGAGTACAGTTATCGTAGTAGTAGTTGCCGGTGTGGTAGTGGTAGGCGTTGTCGCAGTTGGGGTGGTAGTAGTAGTGATAGGCATAGTAGTAGTAGTAGTTGTGGTTGTTGTAGGGGTGGTAGAAGTGGTAGTGCTAGTAGGTGTAGTAGTAGTTGTTGTTGTTGTAGGGATGGTAATAGTAGAAGTAGTAGTTGTTGTAGTGGTAGTAGGAGTGGGCGTGGTAGTAGTTGTAGTGGTTGTAGTCGGACAAGTAATCGTTTCGCCTGGGGTAACTAAATCGACATGTAGATTTAGATTCAAATCGCATTTCGTAGTCGTCGTAACTTCTCTTGTCATTCTCCTCCGAAACGGAGCGTTTGGGTGTTTTTTAGCAATCCTGGCGAAATCTTTTGGATAAAGATTTTGAAATTCTTTTTTGGCTCTATTACTGATGTAAATAGGAAATTTCATCAAGACATTATTGCCAGCGTTTTTGCAACCACCTTTACAAAGTCTATAAGGTGCCGTGAATACTAAATATTCTGGTTTTTCGGGCTCTAAAATGTAATAATTTAAATGTTTTAGTTACAGTTAAATTTATCACTAATAAATTAGTACCACATCATAATATTTTTAGCTTATATATTCTATTTAGGTGTATCATATTTGTTATGTATATTTTATTTTCAAACTTACTTTGTCCATTGACAAGTTGTTTGAAAAATAGTTCCCCGTCCGTAGCATCTTCTGCTTTACCAGAAGCCACTGTATCAATTTGTAAAGCTCCTAAAAGAATTATCAGATACCAATTATAACCTACAAATACAATAAAACGATTTAATACCCCCATGTTAGGATCCTCCAATATATATTATCACTTTTCAATTATTTTCGATATAAAATCTGGTCCAAAACTGGCATGCCACACGATTTGATTGTTAACGATACAATATAAATGTAAAGCATTTTTTTTATGCGATAAGGTGTTTTGCAAGTTCTTGACGATATTGAAAACCTACTTTTTTAACTTACGGCTCAACTTGGATTGTAGATATCGATTGAGTAGAGCAGTGTATTATATATAGTCCACCCAACCGATTTTCGGTGACGGCGGCCAATCTCCCAGAGATCGGCCAGCTGCGCAGGACTAGTTTTTAGTGCCCATGTTTTGCGCAACACACAAGTGCACTCTCTATTCCTTCAATCTCTTATTCTGATGGGACAGACTGACTGACACGACCAGAGAGAAATCAGGCGCAGGACCGACTATTTACATGCCCATCCGACAGCATGGATCATCTTACTTTTCGGACAATCAGGTGATCAGCCTGCAATGTCCTAACCAAACTGAAAACAACAACATAAAGTCGTTGTCCCCCGCCGGGAATCGCACCCGGGACCTCCGGGTCGTGAGCCCATGGCTCAGACCGCTAGACCACGGAGGCAGTTAAAGAGCAGTGTATTATTGAGTGAGGGTAAAGGTTAGACCGTACTAGAACGTAGCTGCAGAGGAGCAGCGCGGCGCGATACATTTTGACAGTTTATGCCGCGCCGTGTCGCGCTGCTTCGCTGCAGCTACGTCCTAGTGCGGTCTAACCTTAAGGAGGACTAATATCACTTTGTATAAGATTCAAAAGCCAGACCAAAACGTTGCCTTGGTCACTTGGTGTCTGCCTGCTTCAAATTATTTATTATTTTTTTAAACCATCAAGTCTCTATTCACACTAACCATCTAAGCTTAGTATTGCTAGTGTTAAAAGTAGCCACTTAGATACTAATTATAAATTATGATATTATGTTATAAAATGAAGAATCAATTCAAGTTGTCAGAAATCGTAACATAATCATGAAAATCTTTGTATTTCAGTTCAAATACAATTAGGTAATTTATTACAAAAAGTAGCAGAACCTATCTGTTTTGTCCGTCCCGGGTGGTAAACTGTCAAATTATCTAGGCTAGGATGTGAACTGCATTTTGATGGATAAATAAATGTAAGACGTAAAAGTCTACTGCTAGAGCATCAGAAATCATAAAATAACTAGGGCTTGTATTTATGAAGCGATCTCAAGATGAGAGTAATATTAAGTAGGGATCTGATAGGCCGTTTTGTACTGAAATGACAATTCTGATTCCTGATACGTACTCAAACTCGCTGTCAATCTTAAGAGCTGATTAAACAGTTTGGGCCTGGAGTTGAGTAGTTGAGAGGAGTTGGTATCTCCTATTTATTTGATATATATAACTACCTAACATCATTATGCAACTATTGCAGTGCAGAGTTAGCGTCCACAAGCGGTTTATTAATCATAAAGTCATTATAAATGTTTCACGCGTTTCCTAATGGCTCGACTCCGACATTGATTTGACTTCGAATAATACAATTATTTGTCACATCAGATTCAAGGGACATGTGATAAATTATGAACAGACACTGCCAAAAGGCGGTATCGATTATTCGGTCATTTGTAATTGTGAATGAATTAATGGGGCCCCGCCATGTCTACGAGGATGATGTTTTATATTAGTGTAGTAGTACCTATACTCATTTCATCAAACGTTGCGGTCATGATTGAAAATTAAATTCAAATATTAATTGTGTATGTACCCGTTGCAATACGCCAAGAATTCATGTTGAAAACATAAACAATACAATGGCGTCATCAACGTAACGTTGACAACTGCCGCAGAATAAATTAATATACTTGATAATTTAGGTTACTTTATCAAAAGTCCATATTTAATTACGCAGATACATCAAAGTCACTCGTTATTGATTGTTGTTGTGCAAAATTAATGTGGTTTCATTAACAAATCGCTAGTTAGTCATCAATTACTGCCACATGCCATGCGCCTGCGCATTGTCCGCCTGACTGTGTTGTAACAACCTTTCTATTCTGGTTGATCTCGCCCCATCGCCGCGATCGGTGTCTAGGCTCCCTTGCTCATTGTAACATTTAATTATCTTCAATTTGGCTGGCTGCCTGGTTTACCTGCTAGGTGGCTACCCCAAAGTTTTGGCCGGCTCCCAAGCGATTATATCCACTGAACTGTCAAAGATAAGTTATTTTAGATATCGCGACATTGAAATTTTGGACCGCTAGTGTTGAGTGGATATGTCACTCGAAAGAGAATCTCTGTCGGGTAGATTAATCCGTCATTTTGCACGTATTATAACGTGACAGCTGACAGCGGTTAAGATGAAAAATGCTATTTAGCAAAACTAATTATTACTAAGATGAATAATCGTGTTGAAATATGACAACCGGGTGTCGTACTTGTACCATATGCATGAATTCGTTGTCATAGCGTCTTCGTTGTACAGCAATTTTGATTTCAGATTCATCAGATCCGATTTTAACCAATTTTAAACATACACATGCCTCAATTTATGTCCCCTACAGGGTTACAAGGTTTTTCTTTTTTTATTCGGAATGGGTTTGCTCTTGACTCTAGACACTAGGTCAGGGATGACCGTGACAGAGTCGACGATGGAGCGAGCAAACCCAGAGGATGCCTGATAAAGCACTGGCATTCTCACGCACCGACGGAATACAGCAAGCTGTTTGGCGCCGGACTCCGGTGAGAAGGTGGTAGCGATCCAGGCGGCCCCTTGCGGAGCCTATTACCGCTTAAACCACGGTTTATACGTATATAGGCAAAGGGAGACAGAGTTAAGATTTGACACCTCCCAGATATCAACTCTTGGTAAAAATAATATAAAAATAATATCAATAACAACCTATATTTAGGTAGTTTTTGCTCTACCTACCCCATTAGGTATAAAGATGTGATTTTATGTATGTATGTATGTATGTAATAGATGATGTAAAATCACATCATTTATTTTAGCGCTGCACCCACTTGTATATATTTTTCCAATATTTATAATATTCTCTTCAAACTAGTAATTATAATAACTATAATGAAGTTTCTTTGATGTACTTCTGTAATACGAAACCTTCAGCCTTCTAATTGATGATCCCAAACATTTGTAGGAAGATGAAAATACTCATTTAAATGAAGCATCAGCTGACATGCTCTATATTTTTAGACGACATATTAATAGAGAACTTTAATTTAGGTGACCTGAGAATTTACGTTTACTCAACTCGTGCAATTTTGTTATCGTTTAAATATACTACATAACATACATACATATAATCACGCCTTTATCCCTATTGGGGTAGGCAGAGCGTAAAAGACTTAAACATAGGTCGTTCCGCCACGTCTGACAAGTTTTGAGGATTATTCCAGAAAGATCTGTATATCGCTTTAGTGACAGGTTGTTGTTAAATTACAATACTGAAACCCTCAAATCCCTTACCTGATTTTTACAGGATGCCCGAAAGGAGATGCAGCTGGCACATTCTATGTTTTTCTGTCACTCCCAGTCCAGCATGGAAGTTTGTTTAAATATTCAATGTAAAATAGAATGAAAATATTTACCGGAATACTTGTTTTCCTGTACTAACTAACTCTAGGGTTGCTTTTATGCCATGTGTAGATGGACAGTTAATTTAGTAAATTAAAGCTTAATCCCTTAGTTGAATTCATGGAGTTGCGAAATATTTTATAGTATTTATGATTTAGGTACTACTTAATACGTGGCAGAAAAACTTACTTCGTGTCGACACCCGGAACCCTGATATTGAAAATTTATAAGATGAATCACTTACTTTTATCTCCATTAACAATTTTGTTGATAAATCCACCCTCATAGATTATCCAGACGATGTTAATAAATTAATAGTCATTTATCTGGCATTTAATATTTAAATAATATTATGGTAGGAGTAGGAGCAAGCAAAGCAGTGCGAATTGGGTACTTGACTGGGTAGCTTAAAAAGTTCAAAACATTTATACTTAAAACTGATGGCTAAAAATATTGTGGATTTCATTCATCATTTAAAAAAAAATGCACATTTCGATTTTAACAATCGAATTAAAAATATATAAGTTATTGATTTGATTAGTCAATATTTACTAAAATGTGACGTCATAATTTACTATTTTCATACAAAAAAGCGTTTTTGACATTTCATAAAAAGTTGCTGATTTGACTAGTTGGAAAGTAGCCAATTATGCCTGTTTAGTTGATTTTACGTACGTTAGGTACAACTTATAGTCATCGCCTCTAACCATTAGATGAGGTACTCAGAACCTCAAATATCTCATAAATGTGGCGTCTTTAAAACGTCTGTCTAATACGGCAATCTTAGACTTAGAAAGATTGCTATAGTGATAGGTTGTCGCCTTTCGCCTAAATAACAGTACATACGTTGAAACTCTCGTCACCTCTACTGATTATAAATGCCTGGGAAGAAAAGTAGCTGGAACATTATAAGTTTATCTGTCGCTCCCAGCTCAGCAAAGAAGAAATTTTACATATCTCATGCTCGGTAAGTGGTTCGTACAGCCCCAAAACTTGGCATGTAAGAAAGTGGTACTTTTTTTAGAGTCTGAAATACCATACGAAAATTTGATTTTGCGCATTGTACTTGATTTAGATGCAATTTTTCTACCAATTTTGCATATTATGAATATCCTGCAAAGCGATGATGGGTTGATATCCATTCATTACTGAAAAACCGTGTGTGTGTGTACCTGCTGTATACTGAAACATGGTTATTTTTCAGTATATTCTCGCTCAAATACCTACGTTATAAAGCAGACGTCATTTCCTTGATTTTCTGTTTTTAAACGAGCGACCAAATTCAGAATTGCGAACGATAGCTTACACAGTGGGATGACAATAACTCTATATTATATATTCTAAGTAATTATATCAAAGCACTAGTGGTTGTTTCAATTAAAATGGAATACAAACTAAGTACTAAAGCAAAATGTACTGTAAAAGTCCTTCAATTCAGCGATTAAATATTTATTTTGTATTGTAGAGGAAAAGTCAATGGAAAAGTCTGCATTTATGACGGCTGGGCAGCAATCTCATTTCATTACTTACATAAAATAATTATTAAAAGGAGTCTTGTAATTTTAATATTTGGTCTCTTCTTTGTCACAAATAATTGTAATCATATGATGTGTTCAAAGAAATGTTGCTTTATGTGTAATTGTGCAGTAATAAAATTTATATTAATAGTACATCGCAATGCGTCTGTAAAATATGCATCTCGCTATGCGTGACCACCGCACTCGCGCGGTGCATCGCGCCCCGTCACTCACAGTACTGCGTTACCCATAACTATCCAATCAGATCAGTATAATTTAAAGTTCTAACATATTTATTAGTTTGTCAGATAAAACGCAAGCAGGATTAAATAAAACAAGAAATAAGTCGACTTAAACGTTTATTGTCTTACCCAATTAGACATAAAATAGGAATGCGGACGGCTTCCGATCAGAGCTCGAGTATAGGACAGGCTGACAACGGCGCGGGCTGGTGCTGCGTCACGACAATGAGATATTTGAGGTTCTGAGTACCTCATCTAATGGTTAGAGGCGATGACTATAAGTTGTACCTAACGTACGTAAAATCAACTAAACAGGCATAATTGGCTACTTTCCAACTAGTCAAATCAGCAACTTTTTATGAAATGTCAAAAACGCTTTTTTGTATGAAAATAGTAAATTATGACGTCACATTTTAGTAAATATTGACTAATCAAATCAATAACTTATATATTTTTAATTCGATTGTTAAAATCGAAATGTGCATTTTTTTTTAAATGATGAATGAAATCCACAATATTTTTAGCCATCAGTTTTAAGTATAAATGTTTTGAACTTTTTAAGCTACCCAGTCAAGTACCCAATTCGCACTGCTTTGCTTGCTCCTACTCCTACCATAATATTATTTAAATATTAAATGCCAGATAAATGACTATTAATTTATTAACATCGTCTGGATAATCTATGAGGGTGGATTTATCAACAAAATTGTTAATGGAGATAAAAGTAAGTGATTCATCTTATAAATTTTCAATATCAGGGTTCCGGGTGTCGACACGAAGTAAGTTTTTCTGCCACGTATTAAGTAGTACCTAAATCATAAATACTATAAAATATTTCGCAACTCCATGAATTCAACTAAGGGATTAAGCTTTAATTTACTAAATTAACTGTCCATCTACACATGGCATAAAAGCAACCCTAGAGTTAGTTAGTACAGGAAAACAAGTATTCCGGTAAATATTTTCATTCTATTTTACATTGAATATTTAAACAAACTTCCATGCTGGACTGGGAGTGACAGAAAAACATAGAATGTGCCAGCTGCATCTCCTTTCGGGCATCCTGTAAAAATCAGGTAAGGGATTTGAGGGTTTCAGTATTGTAATTTAACAACAACCTGTCACTAAAGCGATATACAGATCTTTCTGGAATAATCCTCAAAACTTGTCAGACGTGGCGGAACGACCTATGTTTAAGTCTTTTACGCTCTGCCTACCCCAATAGGGATAAAGGCGTGATTATATGTATGTATGTTATGTAGTATATTTAAACGATAACAAAATTGCACGAGTTGAGTAAACGTAAATTCTCAGGTCACCTAAATTAAAGTTCTCTATTAATATGTCGTCTAAAAATATAGAGCATGTCAGCTGATGCTTCATTTAAATGAGTATTTTCATCTTCCTACAAATGTTTGGGATCATCAATTAGA